>CAKALU010002179.1:5698-40695 GCA_916700995.1 Hozukius guyotensis | reverse complement strand
CCTGCAGCTGCCGCCTCCACCTGCAGATTGTGGCAGACAGCTGCCACCAAACCTCCACCTACAGCCTCTGCCAGCAACCTGCAGGTACCGCCTCCACCTGCAGATTCTGGCAGACAGCTACAGCCAAACCTCCACCTACAGCCTCTGCCAGCAACCTGCAGCTGCTGTCTCCACCTGCAGATTATGGCAGACAGCTGCCACCAAACCTCCACCTACAGCCTCTGCCAGCAACCTGCAGGTACCGCCTCCACCTGCAGATTCTGGTAGACAGCTATGGCCAAACCTCCATCTATAGCCTCTGCCTGCAACCTGCAGCTGCCGCCTCCACCTGCAGATTGTGGCAGACAGCTGCCACCAAACCTCCACCTACAGCCTCTGCCAGCAACCTGCAGGTACCGCCTCCACCCACAGATTCTGGCAGACAGCTGCAGACAAATATGCAAAGTCCAACCTCCACCAGCTCCACCACGTGCAACCTCTGCCAAACCTCCATCTACAGCCTCTGCCAGCTTCCTGCAGCTGCCGCCTCCACCTGCAGATTGTGGCAGACAGCTGCGGCCAAATCTCCACCTACAGCCTCTGCCAGCAACCTGCAGCTGCTGCCTCCACCTGCAGATTGTGGCAGACAGCTGCCACCAAACCTTCACTTACAGCCTCTGCCAGCAACCTGCAGGTACCGCCTCCACCTGCAGATTGTGGCAGACAGCTGCGGCCAAACCTCCACCTACAGCCTCTGCCAGCAACCTGCAGCTGCTGCCTCCACCTGCAGATTGTGGCAGACAGCTGCCACCAAACCTTCACTTACAGCCTCTGCCAGCAACCTGCAGGTACCGCCTCCACCTACAGTTTCTGGCAGACAGCTACAGCCAAACCTCCACCTACAGCCTCTGCCGGCAACCTGCAGCTGCCACCTCCATATGCAGATTGTGTCAGACAGCTGCCACCAAACCTCCACCTACAGCCTCTGTCAGCTTCCTGCAGCTGCCTCCTCCACCTGCAGATTCTGGCAGACAGCTACGGCCAAACCTCCACCTACAGCCTCTGCCAGCAACCTGCAGGTACCGCCTCCACCTGCAGATTCTGGCAGACAGCTACAGCCAAACCTCCACCTACAGCCTCTGCCAGCAACCTGCAGCTGCTGTCTCCACCTGCAGATTATGGCAGACAGCTGCCACCAAACCTCCACCTACAGCCTCTGCCAGCAACCTGCAGGTACCGCCTCCACCTGCAGATACTGGCAGACAGCTGCGGCCAAACCTCCACCTACAGCCTCTGCCAGCAACCTGCAGCTGCCGCCTCCACCTGCAGATTCTGGTAGACAGCTATGGCCAAACCTCCATCTATAGCCTCTGCCTGCAACCTGCAGCTGCCGCCTCCACCTGCAGATTGTGGCAGACAGCTGCCACCAAACCTCCACCTACAGCCTCTGCCAGCAACCTGCAGGTACCGCCTCCACCCACAGATTCTGGCAGACAGCTGCAGACAAATATGCAAAGTCCAACCTCCACCAGCTCCACCACGTGCAACCTCTGCCAAACCTCCATCTACAGCCTCTGCCAGCTTCCTGCAGCTGCCGCCTCCACCTGCAGATTGTGGCAGACAGCTGCGGCCAAATCTCCACCTACAGCCTCTGCCAGCAACCTGCAGCTGCTGCCTCCACCTGCAGATTGTGGCAGACAGCTATGGCCAAACCTCCATCTATAGCCTCTGCCTGCAACCTGCAGCTGCCACCAAACCTCCACCTACAGCCTCTGCCAGCAACCTGCAGGTACCGCCTCCACCTGCAGATTCTGGCAGACAGCTACAGCCAAACCTCCACCTACAGCCTCTGCCGGCAACCTGCAGCTGCCACCTCCATATGCAGATTGTGTCAGACAGCTGCCACCAAACCTCCACCTACAGCCTCTGCCAGCTTCCTGCAGCTGCCTCCTCCACCTGCAGATTCTGGCAGACAGCTACGGCTAAACCTCCACCTACAGCCTCCACCAGCAACCTTCTGGTACCGCCTCCACCTGCAGATTCTGGTAGACAGCTATGGCCAAACCTCCATCTATAGCCTCAGCTAGCAACCTGCAACTGCCGCCTCCACCTGCAGATTCTGGCAGACAGCCACGGCCAAACCTCCACCTACAGCCTCTGCCAGCAACCTGCAGGTACCGTCTCCACTTGCAGATTCTGGTAGATAGCTATGGCAAACCTCCACCTACAGCCTCTGCCAGCAACCTGCAGGTACTGCCTCCACCCACAGATTCTGGCAGACAGCTGCAGACAAATATGTAAAGTCCAACCTCCACCAGCTCCACCACGTGCAACCTCTGCCAAACCTCCATCTACAGCCTCTGCCAGCTTCCTGCAGCTGCCGCCTCCACCTGCAGATTGTGGCAGACAGCTGCGGTCAAATCTCCACCTACAGCCTCTGCCAGCAACCTGCAGCTGCTGCCTCCACCTGCAGATTGTGGCAGACAGCTGCGGCCAAACCTCCACCTACAGCCTCTGCCAGCAACCTGCAGGTACCGCCTCCACCTGCAGATTGTGGCAGACAGCTGCCACCAAACCTCCACCTACAGCCTCTGAAATTGGGGGAAAAAAATTGGGAAAAAGCTGCAAAAACAGCTAGAAAACAAACAAAGGTGTACATTAATCAGCTGCACATTGGCCTGCTAGAGGTCAGTGGCATTTAATACAAAAAGAAGAACCTGGAGATCAACCCACCAACCCTGGATTCAAACTAAACTACGGCCATTCACTTCATATGGCCGGAGAAGGTAAGTACAAGTATCTGACGTGAAGAAAGTGACTTAGGATAGTCTCTAATATAGAGACAGAGAAAGTAATGTATGTTATTGTGTGTTGTCCATAAAGTATTACTCAGTCAATAATTCAAAGATGAATTATTATACTCACTATTTTCTTGTCTTTCTCTCCCCTTATCTTACTGCACCACATGAGCTGCTACTGTTTACTCCGGACGAAGAAAGTGAGTATGAGCTTTGGATTTTTGACCCATTTATTCATATCATATTCTTTCATATCACTTAACATTATTTGACTGTTTTATTAACCATTATATGTCGTTCTTGCCTCTTACTTGCATCCACCACTTGAGCTGCTACTGTTTACTCCGGACGAAGAAAGTGAGTATTAGCTTCTGACTTTTTGACCTATTTATTCATATCATATTCATTCATATCACTTAACATTATCTGACTGTTTTATTCACCATTATTTGTCGTCCTTTCCTCTTACTCCACCTCCCGAGCTGCTGCTCAGGTGGTGGAGCTGCTGCTAAGGTGGTGGATGCTCAGACGAAAAAGGTGAGTATGAGCTTTTTAATATAAATTAAAGACAGCAATATATGTTATTATCTAAACTTGTTTGTAAAGTAATACTTTATGGACAAACGGGTTCACACAATAACATACATTACTTTCTCTGTCTCTATATTAGAGGCTATTCTAAGTCTTGTATATTTGTATTTTTACTCCAGAGACTCAGGCTGAGTGTTCCTGTAGTTCAGCGGCTCCTTCACGACAGAGAAGAAATGCTTGTTCCCGACCAGGACAGAAGGATGACGGACCACAAGATGGACAGAACAGAAGTGAACGCCTGTGTTTTCGTGGATGGAGTGAGTAAGATGCACATTAATGGAATAGTTTGTCATTTTGGGAAATATGCATATTCGCTTTCTAGCCGACAGTTAGATGAGAAGATTGATACCGCTCTGAGAGGAGAGCTGTATCAATCTTCAGCATTTCCAAAATGTTGAACTACTCCTTTTAAGATTACAAAAGTAGCAACAGTGACATAAAGTGGTGACACGCTAAATGCTAATGATTCTTACGGCTAACTTCTTTAATAATGTTCCATTGCTTTGATTGTGTCAAAGATGAAGCCTGCACATGTTCTCTAGACTCAAATAAACGGTGACTCTACTGATTAATGCAGATTTACAGCCCCTGAGAGTGGACGTCAACCGAACCACACAAAGCCAGCAGCATCACACAGCCAGTCTGATGTTAGGAAGCTCCAGCAGCACAGCAGTCCACTCAGCACACTGAACCGCCTTCAGCACCACACTTTCTACAATCAACTGCTTTCATGTTGAATTCAGTTGAATAAATGAAAAAAACTCAGACATGTAAAATGATCCTGTGTTATGTCACCTACTGATGTTGGGTTAACATGAATATTCTTAATGTTTTGCACTCCATCCCTCTTTTTCATAGACCAGTTATTGTCTTGTTTTAGGGTTTTAAGTGGTGGTGTACATCATCTGAAAGCTAGGAACCTGAAGATTAATTTGGGATGCAGCTCAGCACTGCGTCAAGTTGTTCTAGTCATAAATCAGAAATAAAAATAAATTATAATTCATTAATTAAATACATTTTGAGAGTGTTTAATATGACGGCCATCCCCATGCTCTATTATGTCTCATAAGTTAAGCAGCAATTTTTGGGTTGATACCATTTGTTACACAGATTTGCAGCTAAATTTAAGCATTTTTCACCAATGAATTGATAAAAAATGATCAATAATAAGACACAGAGACTTTGAGGAACACCATAGAAAAAGACATGCTGTGATTTGGTTTCAAAAACGTTTGACATTTGGAGATTTCTGCAAGAATTGCATTTTTTGGCGATTAGATGGCGAGCGCTTCTGTTGTGTAAACTGCTCAGAAACCCCCTTATTGTCAATCTACCTAGTAAAGCCATCCATCCTCTGAATGCTCTAGGTCTGTAGTTTGTCGCTGTAAAGTTTCATGAGGCTGTGATTATCCTAGAGGTCACCACAGGTCATTTTATACAGTGAGGTCAAATTTAAAAAAAAAAGGTCTCAGTGCAATATAAAGACGATGAAGGCCATAACCTTTGCCCTCTGTTTATTCCTCTCTATCTTATTACCAGATTAAGATCAATGGTCTTTCTCACCCCATTCTCGGTGTCCTCCATATGTCCACGCAAACAGTCAATACAATTGGAATACAGTGAATAACCTTCTGGTGTTTACTACATGGCTGGGCTGAAGAGTGCTGAGTAGACTGGGTTAAGATCTCAGCAGATAGAGTCATTAAGAAGCAAGCAGCCCCGGTGTTGACTCAGCCATATAGTGAGACAGCAATATTACAGTAAAACAGGAGGGAAAGACAGCAAAAGTATATAGTAAAACTAAGACTGTCAATCGATTAAAATATTTAATCGCGATTAATCCCATAATTGTCCATGATTAATAAAAATTGTGCGATTAATTTGTGATTAATCACGCCATTTTTATCTGTTCACAATGTACCTTAAAGGGAGATTTGTCAAGTATTTAATATTCTTATCAACATGGGAGTGGGCAAATATGCTTGCTTTATGCAAATGTAGAAACACTGCTCCTGAACTGCCTGAAATGCCTCGCTTGACATCCCGCCTTTTCTTCCGTAACTTGGTGATGTCACCAAGTAGCACATTCGCATAATACATAAATAATAAATTTGGCACGCCCTCAAACAAAGCTAGTTAGAACGGAGCTGGAGTGGAGTCCGAAGGGTTTGGCTCGGTTGACCAATCGCAACAGAGTGGGCCAGCTGACCAATCAGAGCAGACTGGGGCTTTTTGTTAGGGGGGGGGTGGGGCAGGAGCTCTAACGGAGCGTTTCAGACAGAGGGTGAAAAGAGGTGCTGCAGCACAGCCAGTATGAGAAAAATAAAGCTTTTTTGAGCATTAAGGCATGTAAACGTGTTCTAATAGAAACCCAAAATACAATCTGAAAATAAGCATAATAGGTCCTCTTTAATATCGGTTTATTTATTTTTCTGTGGTTGGTGATCGCTTGGTTTAGGCTACTAGCTACAGTTGGAGGTCCGTTACAGCTTAACAGTCTGACGCTCTTTGGACAACGCTCCCTCCCGGACACATGGACACTATCAGGGCTATTGAAAATCAATTCACACACATGCACACACATATAGATGTGCTGTCTTCTTTTTTGTTTCTCCCTGCCCTTTTTCCTCAAATGTTCAATCAGTCTCTCCATCCTCCCACTAGCTCTCCGTACGTCAATCACCCAAACACACACGGGCAGGCACAATGAATGAGACAGAATTGCTGTGGAGGCAAAGCAATGTGGCCACAAATAGAATCTAATTAATTTGGATTGCATGGCCCTGGCTCCTTTATTGGCTGAGATTGAGGGCACTGAGGAACCAGGAGCTCAAAAAGGCATTGTGGGGCTTTAAGCTAAAGCTCCTATACATTTTACATTTTTATGTATATCAGAGGTACCATTTGTATCATTTGAGGTGAAGTAATTGCCACATTAATTTTGAGACATCAATTGGACCCTGATGATTCAGCCGCATTACTTTAAAGATTTCCAGCAAAATTAGATTGCGTGTGCATATTGTCTGAATTGATCTAATAAAATATAAATTTTAGCAGCTTTAATATCCAGCCTCGGAACATAACCTTGCTCAACGGTATGTCATGCAATTTACTCCAATACTTCTAGACAGGGATCACACTTTCATTTTTTAAAATGATCTGTTATTCTGGTTTATTCAATATTTCTGTGTCTTTAGTGGTCTTTAAATGGCAGGTCCATCCGCGGTCTTTTCTGGGGTTTTTTTTCAAATGGAAACGCCCACTCAACTCAACCAGAAACGCCCACTCAACCATTCATGTCAGTGACGTAGGTTACCAAAGTAAGCCAATCAGTACAGTTATGAATAATGTGAACGCTAACACTAGCTGAGTCAAAGTTAGCTGTGCTAAGTTTGGAAATAACTGGAAGGGTTAGTTTGGATTTTTTGAAGTAGGGTTGTATGTATCCTCCAGCGTTCTGCGAGGTAAAATTACTGTTTTTGTGAATATAGTCTGGTGGCTTTGAAGAGAGCGATATAACGGCTTAGGTTCCCCGTCGCAAAGGGCTGTCTGATGGCGAGGCTGGCATCTTGGATTTGACCTCTAACGGTCTTCAGATGTCAAATTCCCTCCACATCTGAAAATAAACCCTATGTTAGAAATGTCTTTTGCTTTTCTCATAAAATACACAATTGTTATAATATGAGAGCTTATCCCCTGTGGCTACTAATATAGATAGAAAACCCTAGGAACACATTTCACTTTCTCAGAAAGGCCGAAGGCTTTTAAAAAACTACCCAATGAGAGATTGCATTGAGTTACTAGCTAGTGGCTAGAAGCTAATGGAACAGTAGCTAGCCTGGACTTGACATCACGCCACCTCTCTATACATTATCAGCTTCCTAACTCAT
Source organism: Hozukius guyotensis (assembly GCA_916700995.1). Classification (NCBI taxonomy): domain Eukaryota; kingdom Metazoa; phylum Chordata; class Actinopteri; order Perciformes; family Sebastidae; genus Hozukius; species Hozukius guyotensis. The sequence goes on along the minus strand of CAKALU010002179.1, from coordinate 33,437 downwards.
TTTATTAGCCTTCGGAGCTGCTCGTCTTCTGAAAAATGCTTATGTGCAGACTGTGCAGACAAAAGGACTGAGTAAGAAAATCCAGACAAAGAGACTGAAACACAGTCGGACAGGCAGAAGGCTTCCATCCATATTGCATACACTTCAGTCTGCCGTCCTGTCAGCTCCTCTCATAACCATTAGTGGATGAAGTCATGGTCCTGTGCTAATTGTCAGTGACAGAGGAGTGAGGGAGGGTAATGGGGGCAGAGAGGGGGGTAGAGAGAGAGAAGGAGAGAGAGACAGACCTCATGGGAAAACACCTGTCTGCTGTGTGTCTCTTCAGTCAGTCACACTTCTCTCTTAATGAGCACAAATTTAATTGTCTTTCTTCTAATTAAAGGATGAGGTGAGAGCTTCAGTCACCGGACTGTTACTTATTAGAGAGAGAGGGTTTTAATGAATGAAAATGTGGGAATCACTTTGGCCAGGGCCGGCTTAAGGCATAAGCCATGTAGGCGGTCGACTAGGGTGCCACTTTCTGGGGGGTGCTGGTAAATAAATAAATAAATAAGTAAATAAATAAAGAAAAATTAAAAGAAAAAAATGCTGGTGGGTGCCCTTCCTCAATTTCAGCACTGAGGTAACAAATGAAGAAATAAATGAAGAATGAAAGAAACCCCATTGTGATGAAACTGACTAAACACTTTTAAGCAAACAATATCAGGGACCAATTGTTTATTTATATTATAATAAATACAATTATTTTTGAAAACAAATAGTTATTTATGAAAATAAACTGACTGTATTTATTTTCATAAATAAAAATTGGGGGGGGGGCTCCAAATCCAAATTTTGCCCATGGCACCGAAAGGGCTGGTGGTCTGCTGATCCCAGGTGGTCTGCTGGTCAGCTAGTCCCAGGTGGTCTGCTGGTCTCAGGTGGTCAGCTGGTCTCAGGTGGTCAGCTGGTCCCTGGTGGTCTTCTGGTCCCAGGTGGTCTGCTGGTCAGCTGGTCCCAGGTGGTCTGCTGATCAGTTTGTCCCAGGTGGTCAGCTGGTCTTCTGGTCAGCTGGTCTCAGGTGGTCACCTGGTCTCAGGTGGTCTGCTGGTCAGATGGTTCCCAGGTGGTCTGCTGGTCCCAGGTCTGTCATCCTCCCGCAGCCAGGCCCCCACGTGACTCCGTGCAGAGCAGCATGGCAGCAGCTACAGCAGGAGCAGCGTTCACGTTACGGCCGTCAATTAGCGCTAATAGCAGCTAATATCGCACCGTGCAGCGGGCTCCGGTTATCAACGCTGACGGTAAGAGTCATATTATGTTGAAGTGAGTAAGGTTACATCAGAGAACCGTGTGGACACTGAGCAGACAGAGAGCAGTCAGTGTGTGTTGTGTTGATGCTAATTTAGCCGCGTGCTTCAAAACTATTACTCCTGCATTTTACCATAAAGTTTTATATTCAAGCTGGTGCATTTAACTAGTCCTGCTTTGTGTGGCCTGATGAAGACAGACAGAAAAGTAAAGACCAAATTATGCACATGAAAAAAACTGCTTTTATTCCATGTGGATATAGTGTTTGAACCACAGATGGTCTTCCTCAGGTCAAAGTGAAGAAGAGGGCACACCTGTAGGCAAAGTGATGAAACATGGCAGCATCATCTCCTAATTAGCCTAAATGTGTTATATGATATGAGACATTTTCATAAAGAAAAGAGACTGATTTGGCCACTTTTCTAATCTTATTGTCTTCATGTGATTGGAGAGACCTGGATGTGATCTGTGGCTGCCGCTTAATATACTGTATGTGCCCTCATGTTCATATTTTTTGTATGTCATAAAGGGGGGCTTACATGGGATTCATGTTTTTTATTCTTTAAATCTAGAAGCAGAACGTTTGTCAATAGCTATATAAATATAATTATTATTATTATTATTATTATTAGGGATGCACCGATACCGGACAGTACAAAAACGCAATTTAATAAATAATCATTATGGGTGTGCACCACACAGTGTGTAAAAACTTTGCATCTCTCCTTTTGCTTTAAAGGTGCAGTGTGTAGGATCTGCTGGCATCTAGTGGTGAGCACAATGCAACCAACTGAAGCTTCTCCCGTGTGCCAAGCGTGTGGGAGAGCTACGGTGGCCGACGTGGAAACGCGAATGGTCCTCTCTAGAGCCAGTGTTTGGTTTGTCTGTTCTGGGCTGCTGTAGAAACATGGCGGCTGGCTCCGTGAAGAGGACCCGCTCCGTATAAACGGCTCATTCCAAGGTAAAGACAACACAATGATTCATATTATTAGGTTATTATTTACAAAAGAAAACATACTACATTACATTACAAAAATACATTACTATAATATTATTATATTCCATCTCTGCCAATAGATCCCCCTAAATGTTACACACTGTTCCTTTAATATGTGTGTTTGTGGCTGCAGCCACTGTGGAGTTTATATTGTTTATACTGTACCAATCTGTGTTGTCTGCTTTGGTGATGTTTTATTCTGCTGTTGATTCTATCAGAAGTGGCAGGTTGTTTAATTTTATGTGGCTTAATAATGCTTGCTGTACCCGCCGCAGTGTCCATATATTTTTTATATTTTTATTGTCGGCCGTTTTTATTTTTTAATCGTCTGAGTTTTGTCTCTTTTCTGGTTAATTCTAGTAAGGCTACACTGAAGAAGGTGGTTGTTTATATATATATATATATATACATATAATTGATAATCAGTTGCATATACAGGTTGCAAGTGCTGTCTAATTTAATTTATTGTTGGTGGTGACGGTGGGACTGTGGTGTGATGTGTATCGAAGTACAGTTTTGCACCAATAATTTGCTTTGTACTACTACTAGTAAAGTATTCTAGTACTCTTCTCATCCCTGCTTGGATATATGAGCTGGTGATTTAAGACACTATCATAAAACCTTTCATTAAGCCTTTTAAGGTTTATTAACCCTCTGAGACTCAGACCGACTTTACTGTCTTTCAGAGGCTGTAGCAGGTTCAAAACGTAAACCTCAAAACCTAAGGAATCAATTGGTACCAACCATGTCATAATAAAATAAATATAATAATAATATCACTCCAAAGTTGGGGCAAAATTTTGGCGAGGAAAAATGGGTCAAAGGGGTCCCTTGACCTCTGACCTCAAGATATGTGAATGAAAATGGGTTCTCTGGGTACCCACAAGTCTCCCCTTTACAGACATGCCCACATTATGATAATCACACACAGTATAAATGTGTTATTTTCACCTATTCTAAAATGGTGTGTTTGAATATTTCTGCATACTGGGGTCCATTAACAGTCTTGGAATTACATAAATTGGGTATCACTGTAAAGCTTAGACTCTTGTGGATCCAATGAGCCCTATTGTATTCATGTGTGATGATATCAGTCCCCATAGTAGCCATTTCATTGTAGTGAGACCATTTTTTGAAATTTGACCTCACTGTATAAATTGACCTGTGGTGACCTCTAGGATAATCACAGCCTCATGAAACTTAACAGCCACAAACTAGAGACCTAGAGCATTCAGAGGATGGATGGCTTTCCAAATGTCAAAAGTTTTTGAAACCAAATCACAGCATGGCTTTTTCTACGGTGTTCCTCAAGGTCTTGGTGTCTTAATGTGGTATTTTGGAGGGATTATTGATCATTTTTTATCAATTCTCGAGTGGTAAAAAATGGTTAAATATAGCACCAAATCTGTGTAACAAATGGTATCAACCCAAAACTTACTGCAACAACTTATGAGACTTAATAGACATGTATTGATCGGCATTTTTCTGGAACATTAATTGAGAAAATATTTATACCTAGGAAGTACCTGATAAATCCAGATCAAGGTAGTTAAAAACCATATAATCAGCATCATGTATGTGTGTAACGGTATCACATTCTCTTCACAGTTGACAAAATGATATCATCTAATGGTAGGCCTATATAGTGTCATATCGCCCAACCTTAGTGTTAGTTATATGAAACGTCCTATGGAAATAAAAATCTGATTTTAATATCATTATTTCAAGAGCTCCTGGTGTCTGACTGGCGGCGCCCGTCACATCCAGTCGGTGGCGATCAATAAGTAATGCTAAGTCAACAGTCACACCTTCAGTAGCCACCCACTGGTCTGTCGTAGCCCATCCCTGCCACCATGAATTTTTAATCATCCTCAGTATTAATAATTTAAAAGTTTTTTTCTAAACACTGTGGATTGTGAGGACTTGTTAGCATTCCAAGCATGGTTCATTCTCAGTGACATTATTTGACCTCAGTGGTGACAGGGGAAGGATAAGCACAATTATTGGTAAGAGAAACATCAACGGTTTTGCAATTTCATCATGGCACGCTACACAAGTTAGAGTCCTACATGAAGGGTTTTGTTGTTCTGCAGTTCACCAAACAATGTAGTCGTCTAAGTATAGTGATAATGACAAACTGCCGATCGCGTCTGACAATTAAGGCGGAGGATATCAGATATCATTTAGAGTGATCCTGTCAATAGCTGTCGGTCTCACTTTGGCTGCTGAGCTGATGTAATTTCACAGACTGTCAGGACAAGCTGCTGCTCAGCCAGGAATTTCCAGTAATCCAGTTTAAGGAAGATACTGATGTGATGTTTTTCAAAGTGTAACTGAAGGATTCTAACTATAATTTGCTCTCTGCTAGCGTTAGCTGTTGGTCAGTACTCGACAGCTCTATCTACAATGTAGGGCTGGAAAATGATGATGATGGACCCTTCTTGTTTCTTCACTCAGGGACGCAGTTATGTCCAATATTACAAAGTCCAAAACTGTTCCTTGGTTGTGCCGTCCCCTGTGATGATGGCTGCCGGCTGACCTCTGGCTCTGCCTCCTTAACTCCTCAGGGTAAGTAGAAGAAATATAATTTACCCTAAATAAAGGAAGAGTGGATGGATGGATGGATGGATGGATGGATGGATAAATGTAAGCTGCTGGCTTTTCCTCTGTTTGTAGAGTTAGTAGGTGTTTCCTAGCCTGTGGTCAACTGGCTGACCATGTGCTCATAATAATAATAACAACGTGTGGGCATGTCATAGAGTGGATATCCAACAGCCAGCTCTGGCTCCGCTCCGCAACCCAGAGACCACATAGGCTATCTATGGTCTCTGTAAGGGGTCATCTGAGGCTGGGTCTCAGGAGCTCTGAGAGACCATATAGGCTGTATAAAATATGGACGTTTCTGAAGAGTGGTTGTGAAGCTCATAGTGGGGTGGCTCCGGCCATCTTGGCAGTGACGGCAGAGCCTAATAGTAATAGTGTCCAAAGGATCCGTCCTTTCCACGCTTCTTATTTAGTGTCTATGTGAGCAGTCGTGCACATGTGTTTTCAGAAACACATTTCGGAGTATTTTGGTAATATATGAGAAAAAAAAATTCAATGCCATGTTGGTTCCGGTTTAAAAGCTGGAAGCATGGTACGGCATCCACCTGTCACTCAAAGTGACCACGCCCTCAATTATGTCTAATTTTAAGCCTTAAAGGTCCCATATCGTGCTCATTTTCAGGTTCATACTTGTATTACTGTTTCTACTAAAACATGTTTACATGCTGTAATGTTCAAAAAAGCCTTTATTTTCCTCATACTGTCTGCCTGAATATACCTGTATTTACCCTCTGTCTGAAACGCTCCGTTTTAGTGGATTTCAGCAGAATTGCAATGGAATTGCGTTGCCAGGCAACAGTTTGGGTCGATGTTCAATTCATGTCAGCTGATGTTATTTACATACACTGCAACAGGAAATAAACTGGGACACATTTAGAATGTTTATGTTTAAAACCGTGTGATCTATCAAATATGGTATATTTGTGACATCATAAATGGACAGAAATCCTAACGGCTTGTTTCAAACGCACAATTTCTGAATACGGGCTGTGTGTATTTCTCCGTATATTGAGCGTTTTGATAGTTTAACAGTATTTATATAGTACTTAAACCTGCTTTATAATATAAAAGACATGAAAATCTCACTTTTTACAATATGGGACCTTTAATATAAGTTAAACGGGTGTGTTATATAAAAATCCATCCCAGTACAGTTGTCATGAACGGGGAAATTAGCTATAGTGACAAAAACTGTTTTTCGTACCAGACTGTAAATATGTTTATTTCTGCTGTAAAGTCAGGCATTTTAACATGGGGGGTCTGTGGAGATTGACTCACTTTTGGAGCCATGTGATTGGTATGAATGCAAAATATTTTCCAATATTTCAACTTTTTGCTCTCATGGGCCCTGACACTGCCGCGCTTGCAATCTGCAAAAGTGGTGCTTTGAAATAGGCATGGAGGCTTGTATATACCAGAGTGATGGGTGCCAGTGAAGTGTACTGTACACAGAGAGCAGCCCAGTGGTTATGGCTAAACAAAAACAAGAAAAGCTACGGTTGAGCGCTGGGTGGTTTGCAACTCTGCCTCCCGTCTCGCTGTGTGGCTTCAACAACATTCCGTGTTTCCTCCTCTTCTCACCTTCCTGTCTCTTCCTCTTTTGTGCAACATCCCCTTCTGTGATAACGGAACAATATGAGGATGATTTTGGGGTGATAAATTCAGAGCGAAACAACACCCAGGCCAGTGCCACACCCAGCATGGTGAGGCCACATCGCTTTCACCCAACCTCAGTCTTAAACCAAACACTGGCACAGGAGGCTTTTTATTGCTGCCTCATTTTGGCTTCTCGGTGTGTTTGTGTATCACTCCTCCCTCGCTCTGCTTCATCTTGGTTTTCTTGTCAATGCGTGTGTGTGTGTGTGTGCCCTCTTTCTCTCTGTTTCATTTCAGCTTGTGTGACCCCATCTCTGTTTCTGTCAGCCTCATTTTGACTCCATGTGTGTGTGCGGTAGATCTATCTTTGCATTTGCTGCTTTTTTAAACAGCTTGTTAGCTTGTGTGTACATGTGCATGTATGTTATGTGAGGGCACACACACACACACACACTCCTCCACCCCCTCTGCGTCTCTCTCTCCCTCTTTGCTCTGTAATAAGAGCAGCTGTGGTTGATGTGAGGCCAGCTCTGATTCAATTGCAGTGCACGACTTAAGGCTATTATCCTCTGTATCCACTGGAGGAGGAGGGAAGCCCGGCCGCTGTAGCACAGCTGCTAACAGCAACGGCAGGTCTGACGCTGCCTTTCAGATACAGACACGGCCCCTTGAAAGCAGAATTTAATCAGAAAACTCAAGCCTACACAACAATCCAACTGATTCTAATAACAGAATAAAAGCTTCTTGTGTAATCGTCTCTCCTGGAGAAAATATTATTTAAAAGCTGGTCATTTTTGGTTATTGAAAAAAAAAAAAAAAAGACAGGTAAAAATCTCAACCCGTTCTAGTTTTTAAAATAACACTTTCTGGTTCGTCCTCTTTTCCTGAATAAAATATTCTACATGTAGAAGTTTTGATATTCCAGGATTTGCATGGAAACATTTAGTGTTATCTTTATCAATGGCGTAAAATATTTGTTGACCTTTTTTTTTTTTTATGTTGAAAATGAGACAAAAACTAAATAGAAAGTAACCTTTGAAAAGGAGACTGATTAAATGTTAGGGCTGTCAAAGTTAATGCAATAATAATGATAATAACGCGCAAATTCAATTTAACGCCACAAATCTTTTAACGCTAACGGTTGTAGCGGGCTCGAGTTAGAGTGAAGATACTGGTATCATATGAAACTAGAAAACCGAAAGAATACATAGCTCATAGCTCATTGGGGAGCAGGTTAAATAACGCTCCAAACATGCGCTAAATTTTGGCAAGGAAAAACTGTCAAAGGGGTCCCTTGACATCTGACCTCAAGATATGTGAATGAAAGTGGGTTCTATGGGTACCCACGAGTCTCCCCTTTACAGACATGCCCACTTTATGATAATCACATGCAGTTTGGGGCAAGTCATAGTCAAGTCAGCACACTGACACACTGACAGCTGTTGTTGCCTGTTGGGCTGCAGTTTGCCATGTTATGATTTGAGCATATTTTTTATGCTAAATGCAGTACCTGTGAGGGTGTTGAAGCTCTGATTACAACACACACAGAGGGAGAGCGACTTCATTCTCTGCTCAGGAAGACATTACTCCACCATATCTTTACACACTAAATATTAGTTTGCTGCTTTATTAATGCTCAGGTCGGAAAAAGTAAGTAAATTAGCCTTATAGGTAAGGCTAGCTAGCTAGCCTCAACTAGCTGTGGTACACTGCACTGTGGTTTGTGTTTTACCTCTTGTTTCTATGGCATAATTATTGTAATATTGTAAAAAAAAAAAAAAAAAAAAGGAACTTTCTAGGGCGGTATAGACTAAATGAAATTGGCAACAAAACAGTTGGGACAAACTCAGCCCAACATGCCAAAATTCATAAAAAAGGTAAGCTAATGCTAACATTATCAAAGGTTGTGGATGTAACGCTAACAATGCTTTCAGTCTGCAATCATCCATGTTGCTTTCTAGAGTTTGATGTTAATCTAGGTTGTCTACCATCTAAATCTTCCTCTACGGTAAATGTTTGCGAACAGAATATCATTGCGTTTATGTTACCTGAGAATGAAAGTAAAAGTACACAACAAGCATTGCGTCAGCTGTAGCCTTGCTATGCTCCGAGGACACAACAATGCTAAAATGTGACTAAAACTAAAATACATTTTGGATAAAAGACTCAAACTGCAACCAAATCAAATTCAGATGCCAAAATGAACACTGGTGTCATGTTTCCTCTTAGCTACCAATTTCCCCCGCCACCACACTGCCACTCTCCCACTCTCCCACACACTTTTCTTGTGTCAATTACAGGCCGCTGTAGCTCAAGGCGACATGACATTGTCTGTTTGAGGACAGGAACAGTATTTTTTCCTCTCCCCTGGTTTTTCTGAGTTGTGCCACTGGAATGCCTGGAGGACGTAATTACGACCTTCTGTACGAGCTGGGAATTTCCCACGTGTGACTTTGAGTTGAAGGCAACATCGTTCTTAGACAGCAAAGAGTGGCAGAGACAAAAAAGTGGTTAATTAAGAGGAAAAGAGAGTAGAGACTGATGGATGTGTTGTAGAATTAGAAGGGAATTGTGGCGAGGGAGGTGGGTGGAGAAGGGAAAGATTAAAAGAAGGAGATAGCAAGGGAGAGAGGCAGGAAGAAAATGAGAGGATGGATGGGGGGAAAATTAGTAATTAAGGGAAGGAGGTGGAGACAAGCCGAGGACCTCTGCAGCTTAATTAGGTGCAGGAGGAGGAGACACCTGCCAGATGAACACCCCCTCCCCTTCTCTTTTTTTCTATCCTTTACAAAATGCAGATCTTTATGAAAAAGCAGAAAATAACAACACTTGAAAACCTTAGCCGGTGAGGTCCAAGCTCGGTGGGAGATCCATCCCAAAAACCTCCTTCTCCATCAACCCCATGGCGGATGTACCGCTATGAATAATGTAACAGGGAGGGGTGGAGGCCACTGGGCGTGTACACAGGGAAAAAAAAAAGGGGTAGTTCCTCCTCCTCCTGCCTCTCCTTCACCACCCCCCTTCTCTTTCCATTCTCCTCCCCTCCCATGTTTCACCCAACCCCCTTAGCTGCCGGCCGCACTGCAGAAGGTCAGAGGGAGAAGAGGAGGAGAGAGGCAAAGACACCGACAGAGGCAGAGGGAGAGACGAGGGGTGGGGTGTTTGGATGTACACGAACATGAGAGGAGAGTGCTTGGACGAGCGATGACAGCCATGCTGAGCCCAAAGATCAGACAGACCAGGAGAGGTAGGACTCGGGTTTGTTTTGCCTCAGCTGCCGTACCTGCATTATTGTACTGAGCTGCTTTATTGTAGTACCACTAGTTTATCTGATCAGAGGATGTGTTAGTGAGGCTTTATTTGGACATTTACCTGCACTTTTACACACACATATTGTGATTTAATAAAGTGCTTTTTCTCTTATAATTCTGATTTTACACAAGAATATGTCTGCAGAAACACTTTTTCTCCTCTCCATCTATTTTCCTCACATATTTCTGAATGAAGCGGGAGGGGGGGGGGCTCTGCCCACGCAGGAAAGCTCCAGCGTACATTAGCATTCTACTACAGCTGGCCGACGCTGCCAGTGTGAATTCTATTAAGAGCAGCGTACAGCATCTCTAGTTTCATCACCGCAACGCTCAGCGCTATCAGGCTGCCGTCAGCTGCTGCCGCTGCTGTTTGTGTGTGTGTGTGTGGGCGCTCACACTCATATATGCACAGTGTGTTTGTGTGTGTGTATATCTGCACTGGATGGATGTATTAATATGTCCATGTGTACGAGTGTGTCCTTCCTTCCTTCCTTGGCACTAATCTCCATGACTGCAATAATACAGCTGGATCTGATTAGGGTGAAATGAATAGTTCCCAAGAATGGGAGAGCGATGTGTAAATCCTCCTCGCCGGAGCGCCATGAAATTGGAAGCAAAGTGGATTAAATCTGTATTTGCATAAATTAAGAAGAGATTCAACTGGCTTGATGAGAGTGCGTGATTCACCGTGTACATCTTGTAAATTAGCACTTAATTGATATCACGTTAAGGCCGCGTCAAATAATTATAACGAACACGAGTGGCGTTAAGTCAATTTTGAGTTCATTCGGTGAGAAAAGAGGATTCATGCGCATTTACAGAAAATAATACACAAAATACAACTGTCTCGATACATTTAAGTTTTTGGAAATACCACTCATCCTTGCTGCATTTCTGTTAAGATGGTCAAAATTGAAGAGATTAAAGCGACTGTGATTCTGCGTGAGAAGCATTCCCTGCATACCTTCGGCAAACTGGTGCTTCACTGCTGTCAGCATCACATTTGTTGCATGAAGCCCATGAATAAACGGGTATGTGGCACATGTAGTAGTGTAGTAGATACTCGGCTGAGGTTAAAGCAGGTCAAGCCTCAACACTCACCGGTGAGCATGTGGCATTTTAGATGACTGAACCCTGTCTGACTGGCGAACTAGAATGTCAAAGAGGACGCTCAAAATATGAATCAATAATATAAATGTCATTGAATTTTTTTTATTGATCGATCATGGCTGCGACATTCATGAAGCTAGAAGGTCAGTTGACAAGCTAACTAGCTTAGATATATTGCATATAAGCTCATGTTTGACTTTGGAAGGTCAGTGATAAGCTAACTAGCTTAGATATGCTACATATAGGTCATATAAGTCTTGTTTGAGTTTGGAAGGTTAGCTTATCTTCTATCTAAGGTTAGCTAAAGTGGCTACATTGTGACACCCTAACTTGGTTTCACTTTAGGCGTTTTTGGACCAAACGGTTCTGGGGGAACTGAGAGGAACTCAGGAACATCCCCCGAGAAATACATAGCCTAGCTTCAAGGGCTTTTTTTCTGTTTGCATTCGCACCGCCAATCGGAACGCTGAAGTGATGTTAGCCAGCTGGCGCTGCTCGCACACATCCCCAGCTGGGAGATCGACGAGCGGCTGGTTCGACACATTTGCGATAAGCAATCTTAGCTTTTTTAGTAATATGAGAATCAACAACTCCGTTACATGCCACAATCATATTAGCGAAATAGCCGTCACAAAATTTCCTTTTGCGATTTCCGTTCAAATCGGCTATCGTTCTTTGGCTCTACTGGGTTAGCCTTTGTGCTATCGTTACTGGGTTAGCCTTTGTGCTACTGGGTTAGCCTTTGTGCTACTGGGTTAGCCTTTGTGCTATCGTTACTGGGTTAGCCTTTGTGCTACTGGGTTAGCCTTTGTGCTATCGTTACTGGGTTAGCCTTTGTGCTACTGGGTTAGCCTTTGTGCTATTGTTACTGGGTTAGCCTTTGTGCTACTGGGTTAGCTCGCTGAGCAGCGTCTCTCACTTGTTCTTTGGCTCAGTGGGCGTGTGCTCATGAACGAGTTAACTTCTGGACTTCACTGTCAGTCCAGTTGTAGTCCATTTTGTTACATTTATTTCATTACGAGCTGTTGTCTGTGTTTTGTGTTGTCTGTTGTTTGCACATTTTGATAAATGTGCTTATTCATTTTCTTTGCGAGAGTAAGATGAGAAGATTGACACTGTCATGTCTGTGCTCTATATGTGAAGCTAGTGCTAGGAGTCACTTAGCTTAGCATAAAGACTGGCAACTGTGGGCACGTCTAAAGCTCCTAATTAACACATTGTATCTCATTTCTGTACAGAAATGTAACTGTAAAAACATAAAGTTTCAGTTTAAAGCAGATGTTTTTCCGTCGGACGGAGCTAGGCTAGCTGTTTCCCCCTGCTTGCGCGTATATTCTAATCTAAAATAATCTTCTGCTAGCTCTAGCCTCATTCAGCAAACAGAAATGAGAGTAGTAGTATCAATAGAAAGCAAATAAGTGTGTCTCCCAAAATGTGGAACTATTGCGTAAACATTATTTACTCAACTGATTATTTGGATCTGCCCCTGAGGTGTAATTAAATTCTTATGAGATTATGCCCTCCTTTCAGAGCAACTGTTATTTGGAAATGCTTGTGTAAGTAAAAACCCAATTTGCTACCAATCTAGGATGCCAGTAGAAGAATTTCTCTAACTATGATAGGAATCAATTCATCAACAATATCTGATCCATAAAAGAAAAAAAATCTGCTGTGCTGCAGTAACTGCTACAACCAACGGCGTATTAAAGCTGTAACAGGGTTCAGTGTGCATTTTTTCTTTAGCTGGCACCAGAAATAGCAGTTTTTAATTGCCCACACATCAGCTGCTTCACTTTTCTTGCTTTGTGTTTTTGATCTATGTTACCATGGTTTTATGATCAAAGTCCTGCACATGTAGCAACGCTCTGACATCCTGCCTATCCGAGGCACTGACACCCTCACGGCTAGATATTGTGAGCGAGAAGAGCGTGGTGCATGGATGAAACATTCACACACTGACACACTCGGGTAATAAGCATGTGGAGATGATAACATGCACAGAAATGCACAGATAACACGCACGCCCGCCGCTGCAGATCAGATCTGCTCCACTGCAGTTTTCACATATATTATTGGCCACACCTCCAGCTTGTCAAGGAAGGCTGCCACACACACACACACACGCATGCACATTTAACGGTTAACTCATTAATCAACAGTGATGGGCTAACTGGAAGCCACGCACTGATGCACCTGTAACTCTTTGCCATTTTCCACGAGCCATAAATCACCACACAACAACCAGATTAATGAAATTGAATTCCTCCAACATGCCTGTGTGCATGCATGCATGTGTGTGTGTGTGTGTGTGTGTATGTGATTTAGCCATCAGTGTAGTATTGTCTCGCCATTGTGGAGTACCTGCCTCGCCATGCTAATGGACGGGTTCCTCTATGATGTGCATAAGAGCCAAGCTTCCATTTCCTGCTGATGATGAATATGCGACTCCAAACTGCATTAAGTGACATCATAGGGGCCGAGAGTGTGTGTGTGCGTGCGTGTGTGTGTGTGTGTTCAGGCATACTGTATGTGTGTGTGTAAAAAAACGACCCTTCATGTGCTATACTGCTACTGCTGTTTTGATTTTGGTCTGCAGACGACCATTTGTTCACAGTTAGGAGACGGTCTTAATTTCAGTATTTGCATTTCTCATTTGATTGGTCTGTTCCTGTGACAAAACAAGCATAAACATCGCCAACCATATTGCATCTGGGCAAACTGACTGAATCTATAGAATCTCAGGTAGTGTGGATTTGAACCCTTGCTTAACGCAACCTTGAGGTTATTTTACTCGAATTACAAAACAGACTTCCCTAGTCTAGTAGTATCTAGCCATGCTGATAGCTTGGGCTGTATTTGCCCAGGTAATGATGACATAGTGGCGAGGTTTCACTGCAGGGCCGCAGGTTTCCACCTGGCACAGCTGTGACCGCTCCGTCCCTCCGTATGGCGTTTGCCTCATTAACTTTATGGTTGCCATATAGCATTGGATTTAAATCTGAAATATTGCTTTTCGTCCTCCACCATCGTCTTGTCTGTCAACTCTGACTCCTTCTACTCTGTGCTGAGACTCCATATGAGCAGACACTTTCACTTTCAGTTTGTAGTGTCTGTTGTCCTACAATGTATTGATAACACGGCGCTGATAAGTGAATATGAGCCAAATGGGTTTTATTTCTATAAAAATGTAATATTGTAAATGCTGTGGTGACCGGGCCTTAAATCTTTCAGAATTTGTCTGTCTCTGTAATTTCAGCATTTTGCTGTAAATTGTAGTTGAAGTCAAAGATTTGTAAAATGGTCTACAGCGTACGGTCTGCTCAGCACACCCCCTCCTCCCCACCAACACACACACACGTTCATGATATCATGTATGAGCTCATGACTGAATGAGTCGCCGATCCATCTGGTGTTCCTGGATGTTGCGCTCCATACCCAGAATCATTCACCCATGACCAATTTACATAAATTATCCTTGGAATACGCCATAATAATCAAAATGTGGGCATACTGTACATCTGCACACAGTCAGGCATGATGTTGAGCCCCTATTATTTATCTCAGCCCTTCCGTATCTACTGTAAATGAAGGAGCCGGCTCTCTGTTTCGGTGAATTGCAGTGATTATGCATAAAGTGGGCCTTTTACAGTAAAACGGCCTCTTTTCAGCTTTGTAGTTGATAGTTGTAGAAGTGACCACAGAGCAGCTCCACCCAAGCCAAGGAAGGTCTGAATCACTCCGAGAAAAAGGTCCAAATTGGCGCGGTGGGTAGTCGTGCTTGGCACACACACACACACACACACACACACACACACGCACACACACTCAAAAATCAGTTGTTGTGACTCAGGCGTGAATCATCGGCCAGTGTATATGTTCCACTCAGTCTGTGATCCAGACAGCTGATGTGCTGAACAGTGGAGCTCTTTTATGCCGGCAGGGTGAGGATGGATGGAAAGACATGAGGGACGTGATGTGGTGAGGAAAAACAAAAAGGGGTCAAGGAGTACGAGGAAGGTGAGTGCCACTTTTAGCCGGCAATATGATGGAAAGAGTTAAGACACCCGGTCAGGGTTTTGAGGTTAAATTCACGCTGCTGCTGTGAGACACTTTGCTCCCTTGATGTTTACACTAGTAATAATCTGTGCCCGGTTGGTGTCCTCACTCTGGGGTGAAACAGAGAGGGTGGCGCTGGGACTTAGTTCTTGATGGTGATCACACACCATTCTAAATTTATAAAAAAAAAAAAGCTAATTTAAAGAAGCAGGAGTTGGGAAGCCAGTGGAAAACCCAAGTATTGTATCTTGACAGTTCTTTGACACCGTAGTAACTCAAAAGAGGCTAGGCTTTAGTAAAGGGATGATACAGTATATGATATTTAAGGCTGGACGAGAATATTCAACTATTTGGTTATTTGTTTGTTTGTGTAGGTAATCAATTTTCAATTTTGATATTCGGATATATGTTGTTGTTTTTTTTTTCAACCCCTCTGGGTTACAAACATCCATAAAACACACCATCCTTTTGGAAAATGCTTCTTAGGGCGTTTTCACATTAGGTACGATTGATCCGTACCGTGCCCGAGTACGATTGCCCCCCCTCTCTGCTCAGCTTTCACATTAGTAAAGTTGTTCTGTACCTGAGTACGATTCCGTCATCATCCACGTGTATTTGTTATGTTGAGATCAGCTGTTATTAGTAGTAGAGCATCGTAAAACACTTCATTCAAACTGGACAGACACAATATAAAACTCACCAATACTGTCGTCGTTAGTCTTTCCAACAATCACCAACTCTGGTTTGGTTGAAATAAACCCTTATTTCACCAAGTTTGATGTGAAAATATGCCGCTCTACAAGTTGTCTCCCCCCCACCCCGTCTCTCTCACTGCCCACTGAGCAGCTGAGCGTCTCTCGTTCTTCGCATACAGACCATTAAATCAGCTAAATAAAATAACAAACATCACTCAACCCCATCGGCTATTGTTTATATTTTAAGGAACCTCTCGCCTGCGTTCCTGCTGCAGATATAGACATAGATATGAAACAGTTTTAAATGTATACAGATTTCGGAGGAGACCGGCGGTGTCTACTACTACTCGCTAACTGCTAACGTTGCTCATGTTAAATAGCGGTCCACTTCCGTGTTTCGGTACGGTTGGCTTTCACACCTGATACGAATCGTACCCGAGTACACATGATCCGTACTCCAGACCACCTTTTCAAGTGGACTCCATTACGGATCGACGAACCGTGCCCGAGTAAGGTAAGGAGCATTCACACTAATCAATCGAACTGGACTTTGGTGACAAGTGTACTCGGATCCGGGCCCGGGTCCCTAATGTGAAAGCACCCTTATTCAATAACAAATAACAATACAAACAACAATACTGTAGAATAACATCATCCTTAAAATGAATGCCTTTAGTTAAACCAAAAGACACAAGTTGCAGCGCTAGAGAACAGAGAAATGTCTTTCCTGAGTCATGTCGTGGAGACAAGAGCCCTTGTCGCCGTTGCTTATGTCGGGGGTGAAACCCATGCGAGGCTCGGACCGAAAGGGCTGAGAGGAAGCCTCCGTAGGCTGCATTATACACGTGCTCGCACTGCCAGGATCAGCGTTGCATAATGCGCGGTCTCCACAAATATGACTTTGAGGTACGTCTACACACAGAGGGACGAGGAGACGCTTAGCGTGGACACAGCAGCCTCAAAGTGGCGCCGTTTAGGCTTAGCGTGGACAGAGGCGCGTGTGCAACGTCCACACGAGCCGTAAAACAGCACTCACGGACTCATCTTGACACATTTTTGTTCGAAAAAGAATGCGTGGGGGGGGAACCCTGTGATTGTGTGACAGAGGAATTGTGCTGCTTTAATGAGGAGTCCGTGCTGCCTACTAACTGAGAGGTTAATGTGCTACTCTTGAAGCTTCTAATATTTGCTGTTTATTACTACCGAAGCTCCGGAGCCCAAAACATGGTATTCAGGACAGCCCTTATGATACTACAGTATCCATATGTATATGATTTTGGTGTAATTATTAGTAATACTCGTAATGATAGCTCATGGTCAGTATAGGTTCGTTGGAGGGAAGAGAGCTGCAGAGGTAAAAGACAAAAAAACAGCCTTGTTGTCCCTTGAAAATGTAACATGTGAAGCTTTGATGCTGTTTTTAATTTAAACATACAGTACTTTAGGCTAAAAGGCTGAAACCAAACCATTGTAAAGCATTACCCCAATTGCAAAAAAAAAGCAATTAAGACTTCTTAGCAATGCATAAATTATTAACATTGTTCTCAAAATTAATGGAAATAATTACATTTTAAAAATAGCTAATGGAAATGTGCTTCTAATCCAAGAGCTAATTTATTCTATGAAAACTGCTCAAATGAGGTTCCAGTGATGAGAACAAGGATCCTCTTTTGTGCATGTTGCCCCGTGTGCTCTCAGTAATGACAGAGCTCCGATTCAACAGGACCAGCAGTGCTGAACGTAAGGAGGGAGAGAAGAATTAGAGCGAGTCAAAGCAAGACAAATGGAGGGAGACAGGGCAGTGAAAGTAACAGAGCTGGAAAACACTGGAATTAACACAAGATGGATAAATGAGGGAAGTCAAGGTAGAGGAGACGGAGTGAATAGAGAGAGAGAGAGAGCAGGAGAGGGGAACAGAATAAAAGGAAAGAATGTCTATTAAAACATGCCCATTATGGATACAGGAAGGAAGGAAAGGACTAGGGAAAGGAGGATTAAGTCCATTTAGTCAACAAATAATGAAAACTGAAATTAAACCACAACACACAAGATATTTAAATTGAATAAAATAAGCAATGTTCTCATAGAACCACAGTGATCAAAGCAAAATGGAGTAGATATTACACAAAGTCACATTATAGCTTGGGGACTCTGATTAAAAAAACCTCATCATCCCCCCTCAGGTAAACACTGTTAGCTCTGTCAGCACTGTTGCTGTTGTTTGCACTGTTAGCGCTGGTAGCACCGTTAGCTGCGAGCACCCGGCTAAGCCATGGTCATGTTGAGAGCCATGTGGAGGTAATAGAAATGCTATATAGACCTTTTCAATCTTTTCTGTTGCAATGTTTGTTAATGCGGTAGCTGAAGGAAGTAAACTTGGACCACAGCTGTTGCCTGTTCTTCTGTTCTGTTGCAATGGAAAATGTCTATAGAGAACCTTTAAGTATATGTGCTATTTTTCTTATCATCATATGTTCCATGAAAAAACAGATGAGAGTTTTCACTTGGCCTATTGAAATGTGTACGATGATTATTATTTTCATACATCAAAAGCCAATTCACAGTAAAATAAATGTTTCACATTATGAAAATCCTTACACTAGAACTAAAAATAAAATAACAATAATAATCAGTCCATCCTTCATTCAACACATCTCTGAGGATCAACAGGCTTTACAGGCCGTGACATGAAATAAAAATGACGTGAGCCCCGTCCTTCAGGCTATATGTATGCTGGAGAGAGAGAGAGAGAGAGATGAGACAATAAAAAACAAACATTGATTTTCTTCCCTCCCTCCCCATTCGTCCATCCCCTTCTTCCCTCTGTGCCATCTGAACATTGATCATTTCTGTGAGAGTGTGTGTGTGTGTGTGTGTGGAGCAGCAGGGAGGATGTCTGCACAATTGACTTGACTATAAATTATACATTATCATCAAATAGCATTGCCTGACCAGAATATAGCCCTCGCCTTAGCTCTGTGGCCTTTTTTCTCATCTGTATAAAACCTTGAAATCTTTTCTAAGTGACATCATTTATCCTCAACTGATGCAACATGCTTAAAAAAAGACATTGATGCATCCTACACAAGTCACGCTTAAGTGTCAACTGATGTAATATTATTATTAAATATTGTCAAAAAATGATACACACCTCACTCTTAAATCTATTTTTTCCTCGGCTGATGTCACACAAGGACAGTAGTAGCCCAGCGGGGACAAACCTGATGTTAACAATGAGACGCGGCTATAAAGCTGCCATCCCTTCTCTTTTCTTAAACGTGTCCTTGACTGAGCTCAGGTTACACACGTTTGTTGAGAATGATTCAGCCAGCCAACCAGCCAGTCAGTCCCATGTGGTCCTATTATCTCAGCTCAAGAGCCTCTGCTATTCTATTGGGTTCTGGCAACACACTCTCTCCCAAGGACCTCTGAAATGGAAGGGGGGGGGGATCCCTGTCACCTGAGGCTATGTGTGTGTGTGTGTGTGTGTGTGTACTCCCCCTCCGCAGCCTCTATTTTATCTGCTTTCTGTTATTATTTGTGCCTGCCGCCTCTCTGCAGTCCCACTCCCCCTTCATCTCGAGGCGTCTCAGCCCGGGGCAGAAGGTTGTGTGTGTTCATAGTGCCTGGCAGAGCATGTGTGTGCATACAGCATACACAATGAGGGAGAACACAAGCTTCTATTAGGGAGAAAATGAAAAGACACGAGCCAAACAAATGGGAGAAATCAAGTAGAACCACCAAACCAATCCCCTTTAACCCACCCAACCATAACTGTCTGCCTGCTTGTGTGTACACAGAGTATAACTGTTTTATCTGTGTGTGTGTGTGTGTGTCTGCAGCCAGGTCCAAGAGCATGGTGATGGGCGAGGTGTCGCGGGGCCCATGCCGGCCGGCCTCCCCCAGCCTCCAGGAAGGGGCGCTGAAAGCCGGCTGGCTGAAGAAGCAGCGAAGCATCATGAAGAACTGGCAGCTCCGCTGGTTTGTGCTGCGCTCGGATCAGCTCTTCTTCTACAAAGACGAGGAGGAAACCAAACCACAGGTGAATACTTCGGCCATGTTTACACACTGACAGGACGGCGAAGGTCAAACCGGTCAAAGAGTCCCCGTTCTTTCGCTCGTGTGATTATATTTACACAATTAAATGGAGTTTTTTTTTATCTTCGCCCCAGTGGCGCGGCGTCCCACTCTCTGGAGGGTTTTTACAGGATAACAAGTCAGATGGTGTTTATGTTAATGCCAGGCATCAAGATATAGGAGCAGGGAATGGAAATGTAAAGAATTATTTTATCTGATTAATCAGTGTAAGAAGTAGGGCTGCACAGTTAATATTAGTTTTAATTTCATGGAAAACTCTGCTGAATATAAAATCAAGCGCTTCCTAAACTAACACCAAGCCACCAGCCAGATGTTTGGCTTCACTTTTGGGTATAGATATTATGTTATTATATACAACCAATGTGTTTATCATTAAATTGAGGGCATACAATTGTTGATCTATCTCTTAATCTTGAATATTTCTCTATTTGTTTTTCATATATCAATATATAAAGCAGTGAAAAATTGCAATCTTGTGATAAAAGGAGTCCAAATTTACAATTAAAGGGGAATTCCACTGGTTTTACACATCCAAGTTTGTTTGCAGGTCTTGGGGAGTACTACTGCGCATGTGAAAAAAGGTTGTATAAAGCCTTTTGTGGCCCCAGAGGGAGCTGCACAAAGTCTGATAAATTGCCTCAATTTATGTCACTTGAGTCGGTGGTTGGGTCTTAAGCATAGACTCTATATAAGAAGTCGATGTAGTCACCGTGACATCGGCCATTGGTTTGTGGATTGTGGTATTGAAGCCTTGAGTTTGGCATTTTGGCCGTTGCCATCTTTTTTTTTTTGAGAGTAAGAACACAATGATTGCTGGTGGAATTGGCTGCGACACAAAGGGGCACCAGCTAAAATCTTGCCTAGGGCACCAAGTTGGTCAGGGTCGGCTCTGCCTGGAGAAAACAGACTAACAAGTCTCCCAACAATACTACCGTACGTGCTTTATTTTGTGAGAACAATGAAAATACACAGTGGTAATGATGACTCACCACACTCACACTGTTTACGGTAAAAAAAAATGGCAGCTGTGGTTGCTAGAATTTCACGGTATATAAATACGGTAGAACTTTTGCTGCTATTACGGTAAAATTCTATTGGTACCGCAGATTTTACGGTTAAGATTGGAGTTTACTTACATATTTTACTGTATAAATACAAGTTTTTTACCATAGAAAGAAACACTGTTTTGCCATATAATTAACATGAGAACACCACAGCATCTTAGTGCATTAGTGACGCCTGGTTTCTTCCTCCATTAGTACTCCATCATGAAAATATTTACGGAGTTAAACCCCTAATCGATCCCAGTGCTTCTTTCACTAGGGGACGTCTTCTGTGGCCAGGTGCTGACTCACATTTCCCCATTATGATTCACATTGAAGCTCACAAGCAATACAATACGGTAGCTGGCCTGGACTGACCTCACATCACGTCATTATAAACGATGCTAGGATGGACGGTCAACGGAGCTGACAGGCTTACATAGTCGTAACATGAGGCGATGATGTAATCCAACAACAAAAGACACACACACACACACAGAGACACAACCTTTAGAGCATAATAATCATCTCTTTACATTTCTGGCTGAAATCCCGACACTTTTATTGATTTCTTCAGCCTTCACTCTGCGTGACTGCTGTTCATTTAATGTAGGCAGCAGCCGTCTGCCATCACTGTCTTTTAGTCAACGCACACACACTCACACACACACACACACATACACACACACACACACACACACACACACACACACTCGCGCTATATACACACACAGAATGACGTGTTCTCCTCCTTGCCGTCTCCATCCTGTGGGGAACAACTGACTGAAGGCTTTGACAGACTGTCTTTAATCAGAGCTTGCCAATACCCATCCAGCCTGTATTGATTTGCAACTCCCAGTGGATTCAAGTCACACACATGGTTGAATGCACACACACGCATATACACTACTCTGCACACATATGCATACACACACACGTATCCTCCCCCTCGGAGAGCAGGATGTGTGAGAAAGTGTCACTCTGGCCTTTTTCTTTCCTCCCTCTCATCTTCTAATCGATAGGAAATTCGAGGCTGGGAGTGGTGGGGGGTTTTGATGGGAGGGCGGGGGGGTATGTAGGCAAATCGCAGCAACAGAACAAGACCATCCCCCCTACTGAGATGAAAAGATGTGATAATTGGTAGAAGGGAAGGCAACACTGACGCGGGATCTATACAGGTTTTTCTTTTTCCTTTTCATCATGTGGGGATAAATCCACTGCAGAACAAATGGACTTCACTTATCAGACAATGGATTTGTATTTTGGACAACAGACAAACACATGGGTGGTGGTGCTGGTGGTGGTGGAGGAGGGGATCATTAGTGCTCTGAATACAAAACAAGTCTTCAGCTGCAATTCATTACACACAATATAAAATGTAATTTTTAAAGTGGCGAGACATGTTTTGCCTCCGTCTTTATTGCTGAATGCTGTTAACGTGATGTTTGGATGCAGAGAGCACCTGTCAATCAAACCGTGTGGGCGGGACTATGGCGTCTTTTCCTCTTAAATTAACTGTTGATGGAGTTTTAGTCGCCGTTCTTGCTCAGCAGTGGTAACTAGCTGTTCATGCTAACCGCACAGATCTTTCTCTATGAATACAAAAGAACCTAGAAACATAAAACATTTCCTGTTGGAGGATTTATTAAAGAGGACCTATTATGCTTGTTTTCAGGTACATACTTTTTGGGGTTTCTAGAACATGTTTACATGCTTTAATGTTCAAAAAACGCTTTATTTTTCTAATACCGGCTGTGCTGCAGCACCTCTTTTCACCCTCTGTCTGAAACGCTGCACCCAGTCTACTCTGATTGGTCAACTGGCCCACTCTGTTGTAACTGGTCAACCGAACCAAACTCCTTGGACTCCACTCCAGCTCCGCTTGAAGGCGCGACAAACTAGTGTTAAATGTATTACTTGCTTTAATTCTGCTGTTTTGATCACCAAATAATGCAAATTTTGTAGCACTAAGTAACCATGAAGACTGTGCTTTTGTTTGTTAGTTTGTTTTGCGGGTTGAGGGGGGCTTAGTTATTATTAATTAATTAATAAATATTTATATTTGTTTGTATATATATATACGTCTTGTTTGTACGTACTGCTTTTGCCATTTACATAATCTAAGTCTATATGCTATTATTTTTATATGTAACATATGGTTAAAAAAACATGTAACAATTTGAGTATCTGAAAAGAGCTTTAAAAAACAAATGTGTTACTTGGTGACATCACCACGTTACGGAAGAAAAGGCAGGACTTCAAGCAAGGCGTTTCAGGCAGTTCAGGAGCAGTGTTTCTGTGGGGGAGAGTAACTCCCTTTGACGTGGAGTTTGGGCTTTATAACTTTGCAGACCTTTTACACGCACAAAAAACTATATACCACACTAAAGAAAAGTATTAGCGTTTGCAGTTAGCTGTCTCATAGGATGATGCTTCTGAGCACTGAGTGTGGTGTGGTCAGGTTATGTCAGTGGTTTACTGATGCTTTGACTGGGATCCAGTATCATTACAGCTTTATACATGAGGAGACAGCTGTTGAAAGACTTGGCCGGAGCTTCACGGCATGTGTTAAACAAAAGAGAGTGTGAGGTGTTTATGTGCCTCAATTTAAGGCCCATCCACATGGTACCAATCAATAGCAGAGTGTAACGCTTCGGCACCGGTGGAGGACGCAGCCTGCCAAAGTGAGAACGAGTCTTCTGGGGGTCCGGGGCTGGTGTTCTGGTCCAGGGTGATTGGCATTTATGTGCAAACCAGGTTAAACTGGGTGTGTCCACATCTGTTTGTGGCTCTTTAAAAGGCTCTTGCACGCGGGCACAGTTTCATATTAATTGTAACAAAGCGTGAGAGCTCTACTTCAAAGTCACTCTTTCACTGAGCTAAGACGTAGAAAAGGACAAACTGTACCATCTATCCTACATTTCAGCTTGTACTGCTTGACTGTGTGATTTGTGTTCTCGGGTGACGTGTTGCCTCCTTATTCATTCATCCTCGGCCAGCTACTCGTGTTATTCCGAGCACATAGCACCCTTGGGAGCCCCCCCCGCTCCCCCGGTTCCTGCCCTGCCCCGGTGCTCCACCATCCATCCACAACCTCCACCCCTTCCATTTGTTGCCATGGCGATTAATGTTGGCGGCCCTCTGGCTGAAGCGCTTTGGAAGACTCCTCTCCCAGTTTGATGGAGGATGCCAGCGTGCGGATTAACGGGGCAGACCCACAGACGCTGGCATCACTTCACAGCCCACTTGGCCTCTCAGTTCTCGGGGCTAAATGGGTATTGATCTGGATAATGTATTCTGATAATCTGTGCGGGTCCCTGTTCAATCACAGGAGTAGCTGCTTAAAATTTTAAGAGGGGTTAAGAGTGGAGCGATAGGAAGAAAGGAAGGGGGAGGGAAGAAGAAAGACCAGAAGGCATCTTGGACAGTCAGAAGGTGATTTAAAGTGGACATATGCTAATTTTCAGGTTCATACTTGTATTTTGGGTTTCTACTAGAACATGTTTACATGCTTTAATGTTCAATGTTTAATGCTTAATTGTTTTTATACAATACAGTCTGTCTGAATATACCTGTATCCACCTTCTGTCTGAAACGCTCCGTTTTAGTGCCTGTCTCTTTAAGACCCCCTACTGAAAAGGCCCAGTCTGCTCTGATTGGCTTGCGAGGAAAATATGGTGCACCTTTACAAAAGTAGTTCTCAAGCCATGAGTGATGTATTCTAATGATCTTGCACGTGACATAGGAAGGGGAGCCAATCTGAATGGCTTGTTGAATCAAATTTTTTCTGATCTAGGCAGCCCACAAAAAACTGACTGGGTCGTCTTGTTTCACAGTTTGTGGGTTGGCCTCCGCTGAAAAAGTTTTTTTTTTTTTATATATCCCCTTTAAGGGCTTAACATTTTGAGCAAAATATCTAATTGCTATTAAGTTCTATTAATTCAACTACCGGTCTGCATATGTGATCTCCATGTTATTAAACATTACTGTATCTACAAACGTATCTATACGAGATGTCCTGCATAAGAGATCTCCTCCAACTTTGACATTTCAGTCACAGATCCGCTGATTTGTGACAGATACAATGTTGAACGTACAAACTCACTGGATGGTAGGAAATCTTCTTAGTGACCAACAGTATATCCTTTTTAAAAAAACACCAGGCAGGTTTAAATTAACAAAAAAAGCTGACTTACTCCGACAGAGAAAGGTCTTCTCCATTAAAGTCAATACAAACCATGTGACAGGACTTTGCGCTCCTTAAAATTTCCATTTCGATATAAAAAGATTGTACAAAGAGTAAGAAACGAGTAAAAAGACAGGGTGGAATGGAAAGAAGTAAGGACATCATTACATTTATTTCAGCCCAGTATTTAAATGCCTCTCTCTCTCTTTCAGGGCTGCATACCTCTGCAGGGATGCCAGGTCAACGAACTCACAGCTAATCCGGATGAACCAGGAAGACACCTTTTCGAGATTGTACCAGGTAAGATCCACTTCCTCCTTCAGTCCCTCCTCCTCCTGCTAGGGTTGGGCAATATTGAAATTCCCCTACTGACATTGCTTTAAGAAAAACTATGATATCGTCATCCAAAAAAAAAAGAGAGATACACATTGATATAGATATCTATAGAGTGGAGATGCATATGTTGCAATAGGTTACCTATACGTGGCCACAAAGTGGTGATGATGTATCGGCAGTACTTTTTCAACTGTACAAATAGAAACCATTTCTTTTACAATGTGCCTGGTAACTGCCCTCGTACAGTCTTGGTTGAGGGTTGATTGCTCGTACCACTAGCCGTGGTAGGAGTTTTGGTCCGGCTGCTCTTTGTGGATGGACTCTGTGGCAGACTTGAATATTCTGTTGGATGGTGAGTTTTAAGATGGGAGCGGAGATTTGTGGTGTTTCCATCTTTAGTCACGATTTTTTTTTTGCAGAGCTTAGAAATCACTTCGTTCATGTTCTCTGGCTCTGCTTTTTCATTTGGTTTAAAACCAAACAATCGCCAAATAGGCGCATTTGCTTTCTTTTTGCTAACTAGAGCGGACATCTTTTCTTGTCGGAGTTAGCGCAAAATTCACAACAGGTGTTGCATAATTGAATATCGTTCTGTTATCCTGGACACCAATATCGTGTTGAATGATAATCTTGTCATACACAAACTTATGATAAATGTTGTTGAGGAAAAACTGGCACGGACATTTTCAAAGGGGTCCCTTGACCTCTGACCTCAAGATATGTGAATGAAAATGGGTTCTATGGGTACCCACGAGTCTCCCCTTTACAGACATGCCCACTTTATGATAATCACATGCAGTTTGGGGCAAGTCATAATAAAGTCAGCACACTGACACACTGACAGCTGTTGTTGCCTGTTGGGCTGCAGTTTGCCATGTTATGATTTGAGCATATTTTTTATGCTAAATGCAGTACCTCTGAGCGTTTCTGGACATTATTTGTCATTGTTTTGTGTTGTTAATTGATTTCCAGTAATAAATATATACGTACATTTGCATAAAGCAGCATATTTGTCCACTCCCACGTTGGTAAGAGTATTAAATACTTGACAAATCTCCCTTTTAAGGTACATTTTGAACAGATAAAAAATGTGCGATTAATTAATTAATCGTGATATACATGGACAATAATGAGATTAATCATGATTAAATATTTGAATTGATTGACAGCCCTACTAAAAACACATAATAGTTTGAACAGCAATGAGAAACATTATAAGAGATACATTATATATCCTGTGTTCTTTGATTTGTGATCGTGATTTGAAATTAATTGTTTTTGTCTGCACTACCTACTACAACAGATTTGTGTTAAACAGACAATATAATTACATGTATTCTCTGGTTGCTGTTCTGTATTCAGACAGCAGGGAGCACCATTAGCCAGGGGATTATTAGTTGCTGTAGTGGTCAATCTCCTTATCTCACATTGCATGACCTCAGAGCTGGTGACATGTCGGGTACAAGTGTTACATTTCTAGCTGTGAAAGTCAATTCCTGCGAGAAGTGCCATAAAATAAATAGGAAATAAAATAGCCTCTCCATCATCTCAAGCCGCTCTGTGCCGGTAGATCTCAGGACTGTTAGTGAGCTCTCATGCTTCACATGTTGCACTCACGGCTGACACATAGAGAGGTTTTGCCTGCGGCGGAACAGTCTGATTAGATTGACCTCATGTAGCCTTTCAAGTTTTTTACTCAATCCATACAACACTTATGTGTATTGAAGTGTGTTGGTATGTGTGCGTGGATGTGATGTTTTCAAGTGTTGACCAATGTTAAGGCATATAAAGAAAAAAAAGCTCTATCAGTGGAAGCCTTTTAAGGGGCTTTTACCATAACATCTCTACCACCGTACTATGCAAGATAGCAGCTGAGCTCAGTGGTAATATAGTACAATCTTCAGTGGTTCCCAACCTTGGGTCCGCCCCCCCACAGTCCCCTGTTCCAACTCTAGACCGCTGTAAAGTCCAAAAGTATACATTTTTTGAAAAAAGATAGATGTAATCTTTTACAAAATTCTCAACATGTTTTGATCTAACGAAATCCATATTTGCTGGCGTTTAGCCTTTCAAAAACAACATTTTCACATTCACAACAGGTTTTTATCCAACGAAATATTCTGCTTCAGTCCATATTTGTTGGCGTTTAGCCTTTTTAAAAGCAACATTTTCACTACAGTCAAAAACCTATTTGCTCTCCTGCTTGCCGCGCACAAAGCAGCAATCTAACAACACCATACATACCATTCATTTAACCACAATAACAAAAAACGGCTCTAACAATATCGGAGTAAATTAATGATGTTGTCACACAATCCGACGGGTTCTATTTATTAAAGAAAGTCGATTTAATAAATAGGAGGGCTCAGCTTTTTTAGATACAAGGAAGGGGGGGGAGGAGGGGGGCTTCAAGGAAAATA
>CAKALU010002175.1:22300-35532 GCA_916700995.1 Hozukius guyotensis | reverse complement strand
AAATAAAATAAAAATTATAATACATTTAAATAGTTTTGAAATAAAAGTAGATACATAAATAATACTCTTAATAAATTAATAGAAATAAATGAATAAAATAAATTGGATTTCTTACACATTACTTCTCTCTCTCTCTCAGGGGGAGGATGGCGAGGCAGGTGACCCCGGAGCAGTTGGTGTTCCAGGAAGACTAGTGAGTTTGATTGCTTGATCAGAGACGTCTTCAAACTTGCTCCCACCATCTTCAGCTTTTAAACTTCTTTTGCTCTTCTCCTCTCAGCCCTCTTAACCGCTCGCTCTGCTCCTTTGCTACTTTAGGGAGGAAAAGGAGACCAGGGGGAGAAGGGAGATACGGGCCTTTCAGGAGCAGCTGGTCCTCCAGGAGCCAGGGGCCCCACAGGGGAGGACGGAGCAAAGGGCAACGCTGTGAGACAATCATACCAAAAAACACTCTTCAATACTGAACTGTTATATTCTGTATAACACAAAGCTCTGTCATACACACAGAACCTACATTATACTGTACACTTTAATACAGGTTATACTAGGTTTTCTAGATTCATATGATACCAGTCACTCACAACCAACACAACCTCCGAAAGATTGATTGTGTTAATGCGTTAAAGAAATTAGTGGCATTAAAAACGAGCTTCGCGTTAACTTTGATAGCCATAATTAATTTCAATATTATTTTGAATAATAGTAGGAGAACCCATGTATTTTAAATAAACAAAATGAAGTAGTAACAATGGAGAAACATTTTGTTGGTAGATAGATATTATCCTGTTATTCAAGGGCAGAGTGCATTATTTGCATTTTTAGATATTATGTAACTAAATCAGGACATTTGTCAAATAGTGACCATTCACTACAGTCTCTTTACGCTAAGAGCTTAGTTTGTCCAGCCTTTTGGTTTCCTGTCACTTTTATTTTGTAGCCCATTTTAAGATTGAAATCAGTTTCATGAAGCCAACAAGTGACAAAGTTTTTATAGCAGTGCTGGTTGCTTTTCAGGAGACATAGGAATATATCTTACATATAACCTAATATACACAAACACGTGCAAATACAATTTTGCTTAGCATCTATTTGGTGATGGAAATTCTAATGACAAATTGTCTTTCATTTGTTCCCAATTTTTCTCTACCCAAATAATGTGCCATCAGTAGCCTTTGCATTTTTCTGGTTAAGAATAGGAATGAACTCATTATGTAGGCTCTATGGCATTGATGTTTTTGAGTAAAATAATCAGCCTAAAAAGACTCAACTTCTCTGTTTCTGTAGTTACTGCTTTCTACCTTTGTACATGATTCACAACACATCAATGCTTTACAATATAATGCTATACTACCTCTGTGTCTCTCTTCAGGGTCCTCCAGGTCTCACCGGGGACCTCGGACAGCAGGGAGAGGCTGGACCCAACGTGAGTGCCTACTTTTTCTACTCATCTTCCTCTTTCCTTTCTTCTTCTTCTTCTTCTGCATCTTCACATGGGACTAATGTTTTTGCAATAGACTCCATTATATTTTAGGAAAACACAGTAGTCCCATGTGCCCAAATACTAGATATAGTATGATAGGAAAATAGCTGTAACTCCAAGGAGCACAATCAAAATATGGTATCTATGAATTTATAAATAGTTGAATATCAAATATATGCACACATATGCAGTGTACAAAATATTTTATATGGAAAACATTTAATAAACACAATGTTAGCATTTTTCCTAATTTTTTTTCTTGCCCAAAGTATGTGCGTACCAAATGTCAAAACTTAAGACCAATCAGAACAAATGTTGTGGTGTTTTCCTTAACATACTAAATATAGTCTTTGGGCACAAATGGGTTGGCAGGAGGAAATATGGAATAAGCAAAACTTTGAAATTACATTCAAATCAAAGATCAATACACAGAATCATATAAAGAGGAGAATCTTATTTTGGAAAGATTTATGGAAAAGCAATGGCAGCTAAGACTGAGTATCCTCATGACAGGATATTTCTATATTTTGTAAATAATCTTTGGGGGAAAAAATCAATCATCTGCCTCTGTTTTAGTGCTCTTCTTTAATGTGTCTCATAATTGTATCTGCATTAGCACATAACTACATTAAAACCTTTCATGTTGCCATAAAGTCATCTTTATTTTCTGGTGCAACAGAAGTGTAGTTTTAATCTTCCCACTATGTTTCTTTCCTCGTCAGGGTGTGGATGGTCTGCCCGGGAGTAAAGGAGACACAGGAGACCCTGGGAAATCTGTGAGCTCCTCTCTTCTGCATCATACACCATCACATCCGTGATCTTCTTCAATTCATAAACATGAAAGATGCCGTCATCATCCAGTGCTATGACTGGCCATATAATAGTTTCTTTATATTTCTCAGGGACCACCAGGAGCGGCAGGAGAACCTGGACCATCTGGACCTCCTGGACGAAGGGTTTGTGTGTTTTTGTGTTCACTCTGAATCCTCGTTTTCTATTTCCTGTTTGATTAAGTAAAAGATTAAACCCCCTTCCCCTGTTAGGATGAGGTTTACAGTATTTTTCTTAATGCATTCTCACAGTGTGTTCCAGTTCTTTATTTATCATATTCACAACAATAACAGAGAAGCAGTCGTTGACTCAGGCTCCCTCCAACAATGCTCATTAAATATGTATAAAAAAAAGAAAAAGAAGATCACGCAAGTAAAAACAAAATGAGACTCTAAACATGAAATTGTGCAAGTTAAAATAAGGGATAAAATGTAACATAAATAATAAAATAAATTAATAGATATTAGACAAATTAGTATATAAATATCATATATAGATATATATACTGTATATATATCTATATATATATTAAAAAACAGTAGGTAAAAGTATATAAAAGATAAAGTGACACTAATGCCTTGTTTCCACAGTTTAGTATTGTGTCCGTAAAATGCTAACATCCTACCGCAAAAGAAATATTTCAACGTATTCGAGACAAATGATGGACCGAGAAAAAACGGAAGGAGTTTCGCAAACCCATCAGAGATCACAGAGGTTCCCACAGGAATGCATGAACTTCTGGTTTACCTGCATACGTACACAGAGCTATGTGGAAACGGGGGTTAAGAGTGCTATCACACCTCTACTGCGGTTCATTTGGTCCGGACCAAAAAAAAAATTATACATTGTTGCATTTTAGATCTGATCCGTTTCCTGTTCACACCGACTTTTTTAACTGAACTGGTTAGGTGTGTTTGTGCATCATTGCATCTGTGTGACATGTTCAGGTTAAAATGTTTTTAATTGTTGCTCTTCAGGGCCACTTGGGAAAATCAGGAAAGGAAGGAAAGGCGGGCCTGAAAGGAACGAAGGTGAGAGTTTGAAACAACTCTACGAATAATACAATTTGAATGCTCACAGCTTCTGAAGGTCACCCTGTTCTCTGTCCGTTTCAGGGTGCACCTGGTTTGGAGGGTCCCATAGGGAAGACGGGGCCTGTAGGTGCCCAAGGACACCCTGGGAAGGCCGGCCCTCAAGGTTTAAGAGGGATCCCTGGTCCTGGAGTAAGTCAGACCTTGAACGATGAAGCAGTGGAAGCGGAGCATAAAAAAGATTGAGGTTAAATAGTTTCTGTTTGTGTGTGTTTCTCTCAGGGTGAGCAGGGTTTAAATGGACCACCTGGCCAGACAGGACCTCCAGGTCCCATGGTAAGATCACTCATCAAATCAAGAACATAATACAGAAAAAAAAATACCTCTTCAAATGACAGAAAAAGATTCTATTGACAGTTTATGGACATAGTCCGCTGATTTCACAAAGAAGCTGCAGCAGGATGACCCTTTACCTTCAGATATTTTCTCTGTCAGCGTGATAACTGAATGAGTCCTTTTATGCACGTTCTACATTTCATCTTGTGTTTGACCTCATCATAACTTCATCTTCTCAGGGTCCACCGGGATTACCAGGACTAAAGGGAGACCATGGCAAGAAGGGAGACAAGGTGCGTGCACACTTTACACACATAAACACTTACTCTGACATTGACCTGACTTTGACCTTGAGCTCATTTGTGTCATCTGTGCAGGGTCACGGGGGTCTAATAGGTCTGATAGGTCCACCGGGAGACATCGGAGAGAAGGGCGACAGAGGACTGCCAGGAAACCAGGGACTATCGGGTCCAAAGGGAGATGAGGTATCTTAAAATATACACAAACACATACAGAACCAGGCCCATGAACAAACAACAATGCATTTGTAGTAGTTACCTCCAGCATATCTACTTGTTCTCTTTATCTGACAGTTTTGTTTTTTTCATGTTTAATATCAGGGTCAAGTTGGTCCAGTTGGTCCCACTGGCCCCCCTGGCACCACGGGTCTGTCTGTGAGTAGACATGCAAAAATATATATCACCATGGTTGGCGTCGGGATTACTGGGACATTGTTCATCTTCCCTCTGTGTGTGTTTAACTCTTTACTTCTCTCACAGGGTGCTATTGGTACAAAGGGCTCTAAAGGAAACCAGGTAACTGTGATGCTCATTGTTTTGTTGGATTGAATTAGTCAGTTCTGTCAGGTTGGAGCTTCATACCTCTCTACCACCCTAAATTAACCCCCTTTCTCTGTGTATTTAGGGTCCAATTGGTCCCAGAGGAGACACTGGGCCTGCAGGACTTCCAGGACCACAAGTGGGTTCTGCTTACAGAAATATAGTAAAACCAAAAAAACTCTCATTAACTTACAATTAACTGCTCTCCTTCTTCTCCTCCTCCTCCTCTTCCTCCCTCATTCCCTTCACTCCTCTCCTCTCCTCTCCTCTCCTCTCCTCTCCTCTCCTCTCCTCTCCTCAGGGGAAGCCAGCAGCTGGCATGTCCCCTATGCCAGAGCGAGGACGGAGAAGGAGAACCCACACCTTAGTGGATGGTGCTGCACTTGAAGAGGAGGAGGAGGAGGAGGCGATAGATGGAGTCGAGGACGAGTGGATGCAGAGGGACCAGGCGGAGCAGGGCGGTTGGATGAAGGAGAAGGAGGGCCAAGGCATGGAGGAAGTGTTTGCGTCTCTGTCCTCTATGAAAGTAGAGGTGGAGGATCTGCGTAACCCACAAGGGACGTACGACAGCCCCGCCCGCACCTGCAAGGAGCTCTGGCTCCTCCACCCAGAGCTCCCCAACGGTACTTCATCAGTTTCTGTCTGCCTGCATATATTCTTTTTTACTAGCCGTCTCTGTGTCTGCTTCTCCATCTGATATAATCTTTATGATTTCCTCTGTTTGGTGTTGACAGTGGTAATAGCTTTGAGATGTTTGACCCCTCTGCCCTCCTCTCCCTTTATCTCTCTCTTTCCAGGCGAGTACTGGATAGATCCCAACCAGGGTTGCCATAGAGACTCGTTCAAGGTGTTTTGTAACTTCACTGCACAGGGAGAGACGTGTCTGCACCCTGACAAGAAGTTCCAGTCGGTTAGTTCTCATGCAGAAAAACACACACACACACACACACACACACACACACACACACACACACACACACACACATTCCTTTTCAAAGCTAACAGGAGCCTTTGCCAAAAGCTGAATTACTTCTCAGAAAGAGATCAAACATTATTTCGTCATCGACTGTTTCTTGATTTAGTGAAGGTGATTTTTTTTTTTTTATTTGCCATCAGGTGAAGTTAGCAGCCTGGAAAGGGGAGAAGTCCGGCACCTGGTACAGTAAATTCAGGAAAGGAAAACAGGTACAGTGTGATTATTTTGCACGCTATCAATGCATGTCATTGTGTGTTTTTATACAAGACTTCATAGAAAAAGACTTCAAATATGAAAAAGTTGAATCACTGCAAATGTGGGATATTTGGTTGAATGCTAATTAGCAGCACTTGTCGGCTATAGAAAGGCACTCAACATTTTATTAGGAGGGTTTTCAAAGTGTCTTACAATCATAAACTGTATATAAGAAGTGAACGTAGTCGCCGTGACACCCATTGGTTTGTGGACTGCCATTTTGAAGCCTTGAGTTTGGCATTTTGGCCGTCGACATCTTGGTTTTTGGCCGTCGCCATCTTGTTTTTTTTGCAACCAGAGGTGACACCCAGGCCAGACAACGCTGTGGTAGTGACCTGTCAATCACTAGGTAGCCACACCCTAAAGCAGACCCTGCTTTATGGTCTGTTTGACTCTAAATGGGACCATAATTTACTAAATGAACATCATGCTGTACTGAAGAAGACTTGAAACTAGTGATTGAGACCATAAACTCATGTTTACAATGTTTATTGAGGTAATAAATGAGAAGTAGGGTCATTTTCTCATAGACTTCTATACAATCAGACTTCTTTTTGCAACCAGAGGAGTCGCCCCCTGCTGGCTATTAAGAAAGAATACAAGTTTAAGGCTCTTCGGCATTGACTTCACTTTCAGACCCGGAGGTTGCTCACTGCTTGCAATGACAAAAACATCAGCTCAACTGAAGTTAGTAGCAGTAAAGTTTTCTGATTGACTAACAAGCTACAGCTAATTTTTCTAATGCAGTTTTTCCTGTTATAGAACAGACAGCCTTGCTTGCTGTAATGATAAATGACATGGGGTGCATTGATGGGGTCGGAGTAAAGTTCACATCCACCACAACCCTCTGTAGCGGTTCATCCAGCTCGGTCATGTATTCTGACAAAGAAAATTGGATGTGTGCAAAGATAGGGAACCAGTGAGGGTTCTCAACAGGGCAGGAATTTCACGGCGGCCACGGCTGGCGTGCCCCCTCAATTTGGCCTCATGCCACTCAAAAAATTATATGCCCTGCGGCCACAGTGGCCTTGATGCCTGATTTCACCGTTTTCTCCTCTGCCTCTTTCCGGCCAAAACATTTGTTAGATACCGGTGTCTTCTGTTGAGATTCTGAATTCGTATTGGGCGACATCAAGTGAAACGCTGCGCACATAAGCGGTGGCGGGTTCGAATTCGTGCCTGGTATGAACCACTGGAGAACCAGGCTATTTATGACGATAGTTTGCATTGCTCATCTATCGCTACAACCAGTGACTCTGATTAGTCCATATATATATATATATGTATATATATATATACATATATATATATATATATACTGTATATATATATATATATATACATTTTTTTTTCCCACTGGTAGTTATAGACTATGTATTATAAAAATAAAATCACCCTTAGCCCTTTAGTTAAATTCATTATTTCCACAGACTTAAAATTATTGTTTTATTTGATGGCCTCGCTGCCCTGGCATTTGGCTTTTGGCCTTTGTGTCCTCAAAAAACACCAAAGGTCAAGTGGCCTTGCCCCTAAAATTATGAAATTCCAGGTCGGGTTTTCGTCCTTGCTTTCACTTTTGCTGTTCTGCAAAAGTGCTCATTAGGTGAGAGGCACAAATTACCACAATAAAAACTACTAATCATGACATGAAGTCAAACAAAGCAAAGGGCTGGCAGTTCCCACCAGAGCAGGCAACATATTATTTAAAGGTACAGTGTGTAGGATTTGGCGGCATCTATTAGTGTGATTGCAGATTGCAACCAACTGAGTACCCGTCCTCTCACTCCTCTCTTTCCAAGACTGCGGTAACGTGAGCCGCCGAGCGCAAAACCGCGGTAACGTCATTCGCCTCACTCAGAGGCCATCCTTACCATAATAACACTACTTTAGTGGAGACTAATGAAAGTCTGCATGTGAAGACGGCGAGGCATTCTGCAGTCCAGATCTCTCACAGGGCT
The DNA here is from genome assembly GCA_916700995.1 of Hozukius guyotensis. Classification (NCBI taxonomy): domain Eukaryota; kingdom Metazoa; phylum Chordata; class Actinopteri; order Perciformes; family Sebastidae; genus Hozukius; species Hozukius guyotensis. The sequence goes on along the minus strand of CAKALU010002175.1, from coordinate 27,826 downwards.
TATACCACTACTGAGGAGCAAACAAAATACTCTTGGGAAATTTTTCAAGGAATTCTGTGTGAGGATGGCTCCGGGCAACGAGTAGACGGGAAATATGTTGCTCCAGCAAAGGGACTGCTGTGGCCTGGAGGAGGACAGATTCTGGTCCGTTCTGGGATTTATAAGCTATAAAAAAAACTTTTGAAGATTATGTCAAGGGTTGAGAAACATGTCTTCATAATGAAAACCGAAAGGGAGGAACAGAGGTTAACAGCAAAACTAACTAACAGTGACGGTGATGATTAACATGTTCATTATAAGGTGGTTGATGGACAGAAACTGAACCTTGTTTGACCCACCATTTAGAAGTGTTGCAAAAGTGATATAGCAACTTCAAAGCCCTTTTTTCGAGTGGACTTTATTTTGGAAAAAGCAGAGTGCATCTGCACACTGAATTATAGCTCCCAACCTTTATCAGACTAAACATGTCAAATTTGATCAGGTCATCCTGTAACTGTTAACATACAGTTCCTCCAGTTATGGGAGATTTTCCTTCTCTTTATTTTCTAGTGAGTGAGGTCGATTGAATCTTATGCAGTTTGCTTTTATGCTGCAACTGCCTTTCAAATATGTTTTAATATATTTTGATATTATATACACCTCCATTTTTAGCCAAACGAGCAGCATGGCTCTAAGGAGGGTCCGTCAGTCTGTTGGTCAATCTACCACTTTGGTCCAGGCTGAGATATATCAACAAGTACTGGAGGGGTTGCCATGACATTTTGTACAAACATTCATAGTTTTCAGAGGACGTATCCTACTGACTTTGATGATTCTCTGATTTCACCTCTTGCACCACCAGCAGGTCGACATATTTGTTTTTTAGTCAAATATCTCAACAACCATTGGATGAATTACCATAAAATATGGTCACAGTCAGCATCATAAACCCCTAAGCCCCTAGACCAGTAGACCCTGGGTGTTATTCTAAATATGTTTTCCCTCACCTCCATTTTTAGCCAAACGAGCAGCATGGCTCTAAGGAGGGTCCGTCAGTCTGTTGTCAGTCTGTAAACAACTACTTTTCTGTGTACTTTATGTGTGTGTGATTCCGGTGTTCTCCCCCAGATTTCCTACACCGGGTCGGACGACGTTCCAGTCCACGTGGTCCAGTTGACCTTCCTGCAGCTGCTGAGCGCTACAGCCAAGCAGACCTTCACCTACCACTGCCTCAACTCCGCCGCCTGGCTGCACGCCACCACCTACAGCCACGAACAAGCACTGCGCTTCAGAGGCGCCAACGGGGAGGAGCTGACACACGAGAACACGCATTACATCAGCGCGCTGTACGACGGGTGTCAGGTGAGAAGCACATTTATACATGTGAGTTAGGGCTGTCAATTGATTAAAATATTTAATCGCGATTAATCGCAAATTAATCACACATTTTTTTATCTGTTCAAAATGTACCTTAAATGGAGATTTGTGAAGTATTTAATCCTCTTATCAACATGGGAGGAGGCAAATATGCTTGTTTTATGCAAATAGATGTACTGTATTTATTTATTATTGGAAATCAATTAACAACACAAAACAATGACAAATATTGTCCAGAAACCCTCACAGGTACTACATTTAGCATAAAAATATGATCAAGTCATTACATGGCAAACTCAAGCCCAACAGGCAGCAACAGCTGTCAGTGTATCAGTGTGCTGACTTGACTATGACTTGCCCCAAACTGCATGTGATTATCATAAAGTGGGCATGTCTGTAAAGGGGAGACTCGTAGGTACCCATAGAACCCATTTTCAGAAGTTAAGGGACCTCTTTGAAAATGGCCATGCCAGTTTTTCCTCGACAAAAATTAGTGTAACATTGGAGCGTTATTTAGACTCCTTTGTGACATGCAAGTATGACATGATTGGTACCAATGGATTCCTTAGGTTTTGTAGATTCATATGAGGCCAGTATCTTTACTCTAGCTTTAACACTTTGCCCGCTGAACCACTGTAAGATGAATGCGTTAAAGAAATTAGTGGCGTTAAAACGAATTTGCGTTAACAAGTTATTACCGCGTTAACCATAGCCATAATTTGAGTGTGAACACGTACACCTACATTTTGTTTTTTTAATTGTTCGATTGTGTTTCTCTGCTGTAGATGCGCTCGGGGCAAGAGAGGACAGTGTTGGAATTTGACGCTCCGCTTTCCAACACGCTCCCCATCATCGACCTGGCCGTGTCTGATTTTGGGAAGGGGAACCAGAAATTTGGTTTCCAAGTTGGTCCGGTCTGCTACAACGGTTAACCAAGCCGAGGGAGGTTACAACAGGAGTAATTTAATAGGAAAAAGAGCCATGGACACTTTTTACATGCAGGGAGAAAACTACATTCAAGACTTACCTGGTGCCATATTTATACGTTGATTTACCTACAACAGTGTTCCTTCATCATCCTGTTATACAGACATTCATCCTATTCATATTATACATTCTCACAACTGACTCGCATATTGTGTTTTCAAGTAAATGTATTGACTGTCAACCACATCCTCAGTTACATTTACATTAGATTTTTCTGTCATTCCCCTTTGAGGGAGTGAGTGGTGCTCTCACTGTTTCATCCATGTCTGTTCATACATTTATCGATCTATGCACTCATTTCCCACCTATACATAATCTCCAAACATGATCACTGAATCATCTTCAAAAAATACAAAAACACCATTTTTCAGCAACATTCACCCACCATGTTCCTCTGTGATATCATCAAACCTCAATTTGCTGTGTTTTTTTTGTTTGTAGTTTGTTGTTATAATTATCTATTATGTGATGTATAGGAGTGTAATTCATCACGGTGCTATTATGTGGCTCCTTGCGGAGTACATTTCTTTGTAAATGGGAACTGGGGCAGTGCATTTTTTTTATATATATATATATATATATATGTGAAGCTGTGTTTTATATTTTTTTCAACATAACAAACCAAACTGTGGTACATGATTGCCTCAAGGTCTTTCTATGCATAGTTGTGTGGGGAAGTGACTGAGTAACATATTTTAATAAAAGTACATAATGTACATTTAAGTTAATATGCAGATATTTTAGTTTTATTGAATGCTTGTTAAGCAAAGCCAAGAGAGAAAAGATTTGAGGAGCAGAGAGACGCACCATCTGCCGCTCTCCAACCGGAAATTCCCTTCAGTGTGCTGTTTTCACTTTGATCTGTTTTTCATAATATTCTCACTGCACTTCTCTTACCATGGTTACAGGGTGCTTGATGACTGCACACAGGATAATGAATGCTAATTAAAGGGATAGTTTGAATTTTTTTGAAGGGGGGTTGTATGAGGTAATTAATCCATAGTCGATGGCGGTCGGCACGCCACCAGTTTGGAGAGGCAGACAGGAGTTACCGCCCGTAAGCAAAGCAATGTACTGCTGTGGACGGGGACAGCAGTAAAATGTATTTTAGCCTCCTAAAAGAAATGCCCACCTAAATATATATATTATAATATCAGTTTAATTGGGTTACGCTATATTTACCTTGCTGAGAGACAGCCCTTTCCGACGGTGAACTGAAGCCGTTATCAAAGCCACCAGACTCCATTGACAAAAACAGTAATTTAACCTCGCAGAACACGGAAGTTGCTGGTCTACCACTGCACCGATCGATTAGTTTGTTTGTGTTATTTTGTGACTTCAATGAATCCGAACTAACCAAAGACACATTACACGTCATTAACTCTGGTACACATGTTCATGGTGCAGAGAGGATTTATCCTAACGACTTCCGCTGACCACAAACAGGCTGATATTTGTGGTTTTAATGGACCAGTATGTAACATTTAGGGGGATCTATTGGCAGAAATGGAATATAATATTAATAAGAATGTTTTCTTTAATGTATAATCACCTGATAATAAGAATTGTGTTTTCATTACCTTAGAATGAACCGTTTCTATTTACATAGGAAGCAGGTCCTCTCTCCACGGAGTCCGTCATGTTGCACCGCCATGCTTCTACAGTAGCCCAGAACGGACAAACCAAATTAACTTCTCGGTACAGACATTCATGTTTCCCTCAGGATGAGTTGTAAAAACTGATCTCTTAACTTTTAATCCAACGCAGCTTTGCCTAAGTACTGCCTCACAGAGCCACTACGGCTGTATACCCTTAGATCTGCATTTGATCTATTGTTTCTACTATTAATATGACATTTTTAAGATGGTAAATTGACATATAAAGCATTGAAATCAATTAAAAGAAGTACATAGAGTGATATGACAATGCACCAAATGGCTGCTTAAGCACCCTTATCCTGAAAGGTCAAAAAAATATGATCATAATTGATCAGTAAAAGCTTCAATTATATTCTTAAAGCAACTGGAAGCCGGTGGAGGATGATAAAATGTATGCTCTAACTAAGTTCCAAGTTAAAAGCCCAGCGACTGCATTTTGAACCAACTCCAAAGTGCTTTTTTTGTAAGAGCAAGAACATGGGGAGAAAATTGAAATAATGGCATGAATAACTTTCTTTAGGTCAGCAGCACACAGACCTCTTGTACTTCCTTTTCAAATGTCAAATTTGAGTCAAAGATAATTCCTAAATTTCTGGCAGGCGAGCTGACTTTGGGATGGCATGAAGCCAGGCTTTTCATTAATTTCCACTCTCAAGTGAAATTGGATTTAAGAGGGTTGTGTGTGTGCTAGTATTCAGTATTCATTGTGCGCTACAGCTTGAGGATACATCATTCATATTCTCTCTTCCTGCCCCCCAGTCTTCACTCATTCACCCTTTTCTGGTGACCTCACCCTTAATCTCTCTCTCTCTCCCTGCTCTTCTGTTTATCCTGACATCTGCAGTACATCTAACATCGGAAACAATGATGCTGAAACTTTAATGAAAGGAAACGGATGAACACCAGGAGCGTTTATCCGCTAATTTTTTTAGCAATTAAATATAGATGGCGTGACATGAAAGTCATAGTTAACTAGCTACACCCCACAGTGGGAGCAAGCATGGGAATGTGCATATTTCATGCTCTTTGAACTTAAAGGTCCAACACAATGTTTTTAATATTTTATTCATTTGCAGTTAGTGTGTACTGGAGATAGACGTCAGTGTCGACAGAGATGATGAGAAAGCCAAGAAAAACGTAAAAGGAAGACGTTTTTATCTCATTTGCTTTAAACCACTAACGGTTAAGTTATTGATGTGGTGTGGCTAATGATAGCAATGTCCGTCCGTCCGTTAGTCTTTTGGTCCAAAATGTGGTCAGGAGTGAAATATGTCGACAACTATAGATGGGAAAACGTGGCACAGATATTAAATATGGTCCTCAGACGTTAAAATAATAATTTTGGTGATTTTTTTGACCAACCAGGCGCCAACGGTTGGTCAAACGTTTATGCTAGCATGCTAAAGATAGCATGTAAACTAGCTAACGCTAACTATAAGATGCTAGCACTAGCTAGCAATTATCTCAGCCGACAGCAGTGGTTGAAATACTCTGATATCGACCGTAATAATCATTTTTATTCATT
>CAKALU010002175.1:0-22280 GCA_916700995.1 Hozukius guyotensis | reverse complement strand
CGGATGAACACCAGGAGCGTTTATCCGCTAATTTTTTTAGCAATTAAATATAGATGGCGTGACATGAAAGTCATAGTTAACTAGCTACACCCCACAGTGGGAGCAAGCATGGGAATGTGCATATTTCATGCTCTTTGAACTTAAAGGTCCAACACAATGTTTAATATTTTATTCATTTGCAGTTAGTGTGTACTGGAGATAGACGTCAGTGTCCACAGAGATGATGAGAAAGCCAAGAAGAAGTGAGACAGGAGTGAAATATCACTAATCAATACTCTAATATTGACCGTTATAATCATTTTCTCCCGTTTATTTATTTAAATGACATGGCAAATGTATTCAAAACATTGTAATAAGTTCTAATTATGTTTAAAAGGGTCAAATAAGCTGATTCATACTCTATTATTTTGTCCAACAATTACTGATTCAAACCACTAATGGTTAAGTTAGTGATGTGGTGTGGCTAATGATAGCAATGTCCGTCCGTCCGTTAGTCTTTTGGTCCAAAATGTGGTCAGGAGTGAAATATGTTGACAACTATAGATGGGAAAACGTGGCACAGATATTAAATATGGTCCTCAGACGTTAAAATAATAATTTTGGTGATTTTTTTGACCAACCAGGCGCCAACGGTTGGTCAAACGTTAATGCTAGCATGCTAAAGATAGCATGTAAACTAGCTAACGCTAACTATAAGATGCTAGCACTAGCTAGCAATTATCTCAGCCGACAGCAGTGGTTGAAATACTCTGATATTGACCGTAATAATCATTTTTATTCATTTAATGACATGGCAAATGTATTCTAAACATTGTAATAAGTTCTAATTATGTTTAAAAGGGTCAAATAAGCTGATTCATACTCTTATTTTATTAGACAATTACTGATTTAAGCCACAATCTTGCTGGTTTTAGCTAATACTATCTTATTTAGGCAAAGTTCTTGTATGGCTGCCTGTGTTCAGAAAACATTTAAACATTTTTGAAAAATGTGGCATCTTCTGTGAAATCGTTACAAAATGGGGTTTTGTAGAAAAAACATGTTTGTTACTAACTAACGTTAGCTAGTGTTTCCTGCGTCAGCCTCCCGACCGTAGTCAGAGGACACAGGAGAGACAGTAGTTTTGGTCTCCAGGGCCGGGGAGTCGATACCGTACTTGCTCCAGAGTTAACCCCCGTCACTTAACTCAACAGCAGGGAAACAAGACACACGGGAAACCTCCGTTAGTCTTGAAGAGCTGCAGCATTTATTTCTTGCACAAACTGCAACTTCCATCGAACATTCATTTTATATTTACAAAGCTAAACCATCTTTCTTCTGCTCCGCTGCCCGTTTGCCTTCACTCACACACCACGCTCGTTCTCACTCTCTCGCTTCACCTCTCACGTGCACACACTACACACTAGCTCTGCTATTCTCCAAATGACCTACGCCTTCTCTCACAACACTAGCTAAAATTGTCATTTCCTCCAAGAAAGCTCCCATAAAGTGTTTCTGCAAAGAAACATTCAAAACTGGATGAATATGAATAAGCTGTCATTTTTTTTCCCCAAAAGCTCCCTGAATCGAGTTTGTGCACAAGAAACATTCAAAAGTGGATAAATATGAATAACCTGTCATTTTTTTCCAGCTCACAGAAACACATTTTTCTTAGGAAACATGCAGAAGAAGATAATATAGTTGATTAGCTAGGAAAAATAATGAATTTATTATTACTATCACATAAGACAAACAAAAGCAGCAAATTCTCAAAACTGGGGAACAAATGAAAATGACATTTAATCCATCATTAATATAGGTGCTAATTCATTTTCTGTCAGTTGACTAATCAGTTTATCAACCAATTGTTTCACATTTAAGACATTTTCCAATGATACCCAGTCATGTCTGACAAAACTGGTATTATTTCTACTCTAGTAGCGGTAACTTCAGGAGGCCAAAACCAAAAGTGCTATCTCACATGCAATCTGTCACTCACAAGTGTGCACCTTCACACCCGTTAACAAACTGCATATCTACTGCCTGTGTTGACGTAACAGATAATCATCCTTTTCTCCAACTCCTCCTTCCCTACACCCCCTCTTTCACCTTCTCTAAGACAGTTGTCCTCTCCAGTGTGAGTGGCTCTCCTCAGCATGCAGCCAACACCAGGACTGTGTTCTTCGTCCACAGCCAGAGGGGATTCAGCCACTACAGTAGTCCATAAGCCCGAGGTGTACAGTTCCCAGTGGTACCTGAAGTAGACGCTGGAGTCTCCTAAGTGCTCTGGTTTTTATGCCTGTGGTGAGCCAAACCTGGGTCAAGACTTGGGAGACCTGAAGGAGAGAAAAAAGGATGGATATGGGTCCACCTGGAGCCTTTTGGGTGCTGCTTTTTACTGTCTGCTCATGTAAGGTAAGAAGATGCCCCCGCCTCCTACTCCTAATCTCTATGTTGGAACATCACAAGCCTGATGGTTGCAGCTTTCAAACATTAAATCAGATGTCCAGGGATAAAGTTGATGGAGACTAATTTACAATCTTGTCCTATGGAGATAAAAGTCCTCTCTTTTTTGTCAAATGATCATTTTTAACTCTGAATATTTGTGCTGGACTACAAAGTATGGAAAAAAGTAAAGTTCAGGGTAGTAGTACACACTTTGGCAAAGCACTTTTTTTTTTTGCTTTTTTCAATTCCCATATTTAAAGCATGCATGTGTTTGCATGAGGAATGCATTTATATCTCCCAAAAAGCACATCTTGTAAAAATGCTTTCACCCTAAATCTTTCTGAGCCTTTTACTACACTGTGTCCAAAGAAATGAAATGTTGCATGCATCAACAGCATAAAAAGGACTTGATAAATGTAATATTTGCTGCCAGAGGATTTCTTGCCAGCATCTTCAGAGTCTTCCATCCAGTTACTCCTAAAAATCACATTATTATGAATTTATTTTACCGCGTTTTGTACTTAGAGAATTCATCTTTATCTTTTATCGTGAGGTTTAATGTGCCCTCATTTGGCTCATTGTTGTGGTTGATCAGCTTTGGTTTCAGTCCTTTCTGTCTGCTGTTCTGTGATGTATTTTGCAACTTTGCTTTGCTCTTTTGCTCTATAAAAACACATTATTATTATATATTTCCTAGAAATGCAAAGAGAGATTTACCTGAGACAGTGACCATAAATACCCTGAAGGAGTTTCACACTGCTCAGTTGTCACGTCGGCTCTATTGAGGCCCTCCATCTCCTGACAACTGTGTTATCCCTAAGTGCTGCTGATTGAAATATTCATGTTAGTTCAGCGTATTTGCTGAAGGGCTTTTTATGTATAATCCATGTGTATCCTGGGGGTTCTTGACTGAGACAAGAAAGCCTGAGCATGTAACTGCTGCTGAGAACAAAGGCACAATAAAACATTTAGTGTTGGTTAGTTAAATTGTCGACATGATCGCTCCAGGCGTGAACCACGGAGCAGCCGCGTCTCTTTTGTAGTTAAGACATGCTCGTCTTGTTATAGTACCATGAGAAGAGCTCTCACACATCAGCTATTAACACTAATGTTCTGTGGGGGGTCTTGGACACCCCAGGCCTTCTTTAACAGCTCAAAAGACATACTTAACATTGTTTCATCAGCTTGATACTTGCTGACATTTCCATTTATGAGAAATGCTAGTACAGAGTAGTATGCCTTACTTCTGTTTAGTGCCTGTAGCTGTAAAACATGGTTAATACAATGATTTTTATGCAGCACTACCTCTCTGAAAATCCACAATACGTCTATTTGGTTTTCTGTTATTGGAGTTTTATAACAGTTTGTACATAAGAGAGCTGTCTGGGGTCTACTTCAACCCAAACATAAGTAACGTATCTATTTACTAGGGGTGAGGGAGAAAATTGATACAGCATGGTATCGCAACATTTTGCGTGCCAATATTGTATTGATACACAGACATCAAGTATCGATCTTTTTTTATTATACAAACTATTAATCTTTTAACAATCCATTGGTCCACTTGTGTATTTCAGAGGTGAAGATCCTGGTATCATATGAAACTACAAAACCTAAGGAATCGATTGGTACCAACCATGTCATGTTAGCTGGTCGGGCTGAATAACACTCCAAATTTACGCTAAATTTTGGCGAGGAAAAACTGGCACAGGCATTTTCAAAAGGGATCCCTTGACCTCTGACCTCACGATATATGAAAATGAAAACTCTGAGATGAACAGAGTGAAAATTGTATCTTATTAGTTAAACAGATGTTGACAAACTGCATAATTTGCAGTTGAAAAAACATAATAAATCACAAATATATCTTATCGTAATACTCAGCATATCGCAATATGTTTAAAATCACAATAAGATCCTATCGTTACTTAAGTATCATGATAATATCGTATCGTGGGGCCTCTGGTGATTCCCACCTCTAATATTTACTGTATTTCTCTATCATTTAATTACTTTTTAGCAAATACAACAAATGTATATGTTTTTATTGTTCGTGCATAGCCCATATAGCATATTAAACTATTTATATTTTCTTACTTTGTTGGTGTATTAATAGTGCTTTTTCTTACCCTCATCAAATGTGCAAGCCCAGTTTGTGGTGAATAGAATTGTTACCACTTCAGTACTTTTCTACGCATTTGGTTTTAATAAGATCAGAACAAAAGAAAAAATATGTTCAAAAGAGTTGAAAGGAGGACATTGGTTGATTTTGCAGTTATTATTATTATTTTTAAACATACAGTAGTGGCATCTGTGGGACCCCAAACAATGAGGAAGTGAAGCCAATGTCACAAAAAACAAACAAAGGGTCAATCTAATATTTCCCTGAAGACACCAGATACCTCTTACTGTAGTTTCACAGGTGCTGATTTATGAACTTGAATCTTTTAGGGCTCAACTTATAATTATTTTCATTATAAATTAATCTACCAGTTATTTCATGAATGAATCACTTGGTTTATAAAATGTCAGAAAATAGTGAATAACGGTCAGCCATAAAAAACATTAGCATTAAAAAAATATGCTCAAATCATAACATGGCAAACTGAAGCCCAACAGGCAACAACAGCTGTCAGTGTGTCAGTGTGCTGACTTGACTATGACTTGCCCCAAACTGCATGTGATTATCATAAAGTGGGCATGTCTGTAAAGGGGAGACTCGTGGGTACCCATAGAACCCATTTTCATTCACATATCTTGAGGTCAGAAGTCAAGGGATCCTTTGGAAAATGGTCATGCCAGTTTTTTGCTCGCCAAAATTTAGCGTAAATTTGGAGCGTTATTTAGCCTCCTTCACAACAAGCTAGTATGACATGACATGACATGATACCAATGGATTCCTTAGGTTTTCTAGTTTCACATGATGTCAGTATCTTCACTCTGGCTTTAAAACTGAGCCCGCTACAACTTCCGAAAGATCGATTGCAAAAGCAAATCCTCACAATTGAGAGGCAGGAACCAGAGAATGGTTGACATTTGTGGATGAAAAATTGCTTAAAAGATTGATCAACCATCAAAATATGAGCCAGTTTCACCTCTAAAGTGTTTGCTTTTATTGCATTTTTTTGTCAGTGTTCAAATTTAAAAGAAAAAAAACCACTTGATTGAAATGAAATGTGACAAAATAGCTAATTCTCAATGCAGTCAGTATGCAGACTAAAAACAGCTCCATGGAAAAAAAAATTGTCTGTCTCTTCTTGAAGTTTAATCTGCAGTGTCATCTGCAGTTTGATGCATCAGTGCACGCATTGTGTTATTTCCTGATAGTATAAAGTTAAGTATATTAATTTTTTTGTATACTAACTGCAAAAACAGCATACTAAGACAATCAGTATATAGTATATACTGCACACACTTAGTATGTAGTGTGGAATAGGGCCATACTTCTGCTCTTTGGCAGATTTATTAGCTCCTTTTGATCTGCAGTCCCTGGGCAGGTTCGACACACAAACACTACTCTCTACTCTAGTGGCACATTGGCTGGATGTTATTCTGGGAGTTTGTCGCCTCCATGGAAGCGCTGCCGACACAGATCAAATAAAACTTCCCCTGAACATCTTGTACTTCCTCTCAAGTTTTGATCAAATCAAGTGTGAAACAGCTTGTATACGGAGGTTGAACTTGGGACAGTGGACTGCTGGCCACATGGAGGCAGTGTTGCATCAGTTTGTACATGATGAGCACAAATACACACATTCAAAGACACACACACAGACCAGGGACAGGTCAATCTGGAGCATTGTGCTTTCATGTAGGCGTTTGCATTTAATCAATAGAAAGGCATATAGGGGGGACAGAGAGAGGAAAAGAAAGAAATGTGTGTTAAGATGAAAAGGGAGAATTAGAGGACAGGAGGAAAGGACTATGGGTAGGAAAGGAGACAACAAAGGACACGAGGATAGATATTTAGCAGGTTTTTGTTATCTTACTTCATATTTTATATCATCTGCTTGTTCATTTAGGAAATATTGTTCAAGAGGAGAATGTGCTCATTTGATGAAGAAGTTGAGAGAATAGATGAGAGCATGAATGAGAGGGAGTGTGTCTGAGAGAGAGATGGAGAGAGAGAGAGAGTGGTGGGAGGGAGAGGCAGAGAGTGGATAAATGAGAGAGCAGCTCTGGCTCAGCCACAGCGTCTTACTGCCAGGCGAAGGAAGCAGTCCAGGAAACACACACACACACAGATCAGTCGGACCAAACCAGCTGTGTCCAGGAGCATCTCCCGCAGCCTGAGCCGAGTGTTGGATGTTTGGACTTGATACGTCTTCACATGGAGGCATCTGGAGCGGCTAGTGCTCCAGGATTTATTCTCTAACCTGTGGCAGAGACTTCAGCAGTGGGACGATCCCGGCTGTGGGTTTTTTTGGATTCTAGAGCTGAAAACTCATGAGCGTGCACACAAACGTTTTATACCTGTAGCATCATGTTGTTGATGTTGTGTGTCATGACTGCTGTTAACAGTTTGGACTGTGTGTGAGAAGCAGCCAGAGTTTCTGTTTGTGTGTGTGTTTGGTGCATGAATGTGTGTGTGTCAGGATGAGTGTTCCCATGCTGAAGATTGGCGCGGTGCTCAGCACCATGGCTATGGTAACTAACTGGATGTCCCAGACTCTGCCGTCGCTGGTCGGACTCAATGGAACCGTCATTTCCTCTGAGGGCACACATGAGCGGATCGTCAGTGTATGTATTCTGTGTATACACACTATATACAAACACACTTATATTCCAAAACAAACAAAAAATGCTTTTTTTTTTGGGTCACCAGAACCATCTTTCTCTAAATATATGTCAGTTTAACGGTACAGAAGATTGTTTTTGTTTTGTTATCTTGTGTTCTTTCTGTGTACACTCAGTCACATGCTTCAATCAGCTGTTTTGTACACATCATCACACACTCTCTGCACATATAATTGCATAAGCTCTCTAATGTGATAATTCTTTGCGTTTGATTAGAGAAATTGCTGCTTTCGAATTGCAGCAAAGCACCCAGGCAATCTAGATTTAGGAGGGAAAAAGGAGTCAAATTTAGGGATCGACACATTTCAGGAGCGTTTAGCCTGCATGCAGCAGATATTTGATCTGTTCATTGGTGCAGAAAATAGAGAAAAGTGGGAAAAGAAACAAAAAAGGAAAAGATGTTTAGAGGAGCAGAGTTAGAACAACATTTGAAAAAAAAGCGTGTTGCCAATAATAAATAAATAATATCTTCTGTTTATATGAGTCATAAAGAACACATGTACAGTATGCACCCACTGCTACAGACACACACACACACACACACACACACACACACACGCATACAAGCAGAGGGGTAATAGGATTGCTCTCTCTCTGACTTAGTGGGGTGATATTTCTCTTGGGGAAGGCTGACTCACCCGTGGGACAGCCAGCGATTTGTTGCCCTAGCAACAACCTGGCAACCTCAGACATGTAGATGCTGGACCACTGCACATACATGTCTCTCAACTCTGTATATAAACTGTGTCTCTGTGTGTGTGTGTGTGTGTGTGTGTGTGTGTGTGTGTGTGTGTGTGTGTTTATGTGCGTGCTTAAGCTTTGCATGATTTAGCTTTCTGGCCCGAGAGGCACCTCACAGCTGCTGTGTGGCGGTACTTTGCAAGTTCAGCAAAGTGCATGCAGTCTCATGCAAGTAGACGCCTACACACAAACACAGACACGATCAACAAAAACACACACAAGAACTGGCTGAGAACTGATGGAGATGTTAGAGGTGTAGTGTTTTGCTACTTCATGCTACGTCAGGAGATGGTAGACAGAAAATCTCTGAAATCTTAAGCTGTTGTGTTACTGTCAATCAGTTTGATGATGACGTGTATATACACTATACACGTTGTAAGCCAGATCAGAGGTTTCCAACCTTCCACTCGTCATGTTCAAAATTGGATGTTATTTGACACTATTAATTATATAAAAGTGGATGTTATTACAGTGTTTTTTTAATGCAATTGAACAGAAATTGTCTGTTTAGGTTGATTTGGTCAAGTTTATCCATTGAGGCCCTGACACACTAAGCCAAGTTCTGGGCCGTTGGTGAGCGTCTGTCGGCCTAGTTTTTGCAGTGTGTCCCACACCGTCGGCTCTAGTCTGCCCGTGTCGGAGGCTTTTCGGTCGATTCAGCATGTTGAATCGGCGACGTAGCTCATCGGTGAGAGAAATCCCTCTGATTGGCTGTTCAGCTTAAACGAATCAGTGCACGAGAAGAGAAACGGAAATGAGGAAAGCAAGTAAAGTCAAGAGAAGAAGGCTCTTCTCATTTTTCATCTTCATCTCATCTGATCATTCTAATACACAGATATTTTCACAAATACATGGCCATGTGGAATGAAGCTAAGCCGCTTTGTTTCATGTACGTATCATAACAACGTCTTGTTTATCCGCTGTCCTCGGTCTTCCTGTTTCTCTTTTTGAATGATGAATACAGACTACGCCGCCTGCTGGTGTGGAGAGTTATTTCATCTCACACAGGCGCAGAATGTGCGTGCTAACTGACCGTTGTCTTTGCATTGTGTGTAAGTGCATCTTGTCAGCCAAGACAAAGGTGACATGAGGTGACGCAACAGTCGGCCTTCATCGCCGCTAGTTCTTTGATGTCGGCTTGGTGTGTCTGGGCCTTTACTTTTAGCTATTTCAACCATTTATCCATTACTTTTAGCGATTTTAAAAGTGTACTATACGATATCCAGAGCATTAATAAAGCAGCTAACAACTATTCTGTGCATGTTGTAATATGAGCTTCTCTGTTCTTTGTTGACATAGCCGGGCCGGCAGTGCATGCATGTTAGTACATGTGAGTCCCTGTGTGTGTCTCCCACTGGTTAGCTAATCGCCACTTCTCTGCACTGCTCTCATACGGTGGTTACCGCTGATAACGCCGTCTCGAACCCACAGTGTTGTCGCGGAAGTGTAGCACTCACCCTCCAGTGTTAGCACTGTTAGCTCAGCCGTCTCAATGTTGAGAGCCACATGGAGTCAATCCCTCAATCACATGCTCGGTATTTTGTATAGCCCCTTGTAGTCCATTTATCCATTGCTTTTAGTGAACTATTTAGACATCCCTTCTTGCTTGCACACTCTCCTTTACTATATGCAGTGTTCAGGCGTTACAGGCATAGCCTGTATAAAACATGGATGTAGTCTCTGTGACGTCCCCCATGGGTTTCGAAAGAGTCGTTGTGAAGCTCAAAGTGGGTGGCTCCGGCCGTCGCCATCTTGGCAGTGACGACACAGCCTAACTCATGGCTAATCCAAAAATGGGCAAAGAGGTGGCTCGTTGGTGGAATTGAGGCGGCCTGGGTGACGTAGCAGAGCAGACAGCTAGCGGCTAGCGACCTGATACGGCACCCACCTGTCAATCAAAGCAGCCACGTCCTCATTATGCCAAACTTTTAGCCTTAATATAATTTAAACGGGTGAGTTACATAAAAATTCACCCTCGTACAGTTGTCATGAACGGGGATATTAGCTATAGAGAGACAACTTTTTTTTGTACCAGGCTATAAACATGTTTACTTCTGCTGCATTTTAACATGGGGGTCTATGGAGATTGACTCGCTTTTGGAGCCAACCTCAAGCGGCCATTCGATGAATTGCAGTTTTTGCCGTTTTTCAGCACCGGAGGTTTCTGCTTGGTTACAGGATCAATATATTTTTTTAATCAAATTGTTTTTCAAATTAGTTGAACTACTCCACAACCTTTCCACGTACCCTCTAGCAGAAAACTCCCCTCGGGTGCAAGTATTGGTTGATGAGAACATGTTGACCTTTACACTCGCGCTTTTTATTAAGTATTGCATGTTGTCGTATCTCTTCCACCTCTGTCTCTATCTGCTGAAGTCTTGCAGGAATTTAGCTCTGTTAGCTTTCTTTCTCTCTCTATTTGCACTGATCACAATCAGCTGAGCTGCCTGAGTAGATTTTTATCATTTTTCCCTTGTGTGAAATGAGCCCTTAGGTGCCGTATGTCCTCCTCTGTTTAATTACATCGAACAGTAGGCACAAACGATGCTTATATTCCCATCACATCCACGTCCTCCTGTTCGAAACACCCCTGCCCCCGTCAGCTCCATTGTAAATGGGACTTCAAGGTTACAACACCAAACCCAGCTGATTGATTTATCAGACGTTTCCCTCCAGGCCTCCTCCTCCCCCTCCCGTACCTCCTCTCGTGTCTCCATCATCCCCGCTTCCTCCTCTGTCGTTATTCTTTTTCAGGGTTTGTAGGGCAGCTTCTCAGACAGATTAATGTGACAGGCTGGTGTGTGTCAGGTTGAGCTCAGCCGTAGCTTTACATTGTTCCTAAATGTTAACACGACTGTAAGTAGGTCAAACTGAAGACCTAGTTATATCTCGCCAAAATGAGCTTGTGATTTCACGTGTTCCCTAATTTAGCGTGTTGTGAATTGGGTCCAACGTTTAGACCTCAGGGAACAATTGCTGTCACCTCAGCACTACCTAATGAGGTCCCAAATAACCCCAAAAATTAAAAAAAGAAACACGTGTCATTATATAACAACACAGGTGGTATTTTAGACCTATTGATAAATGTGTCTTGCTGTGTGCTGCAGCCTTGAAAATCACATCAACAAATGCATGTTGTTCTCGTTAAAAGAAGTGTTTGCACTGTTCTTGCAACTGAATACTTAATTGTGAAATTTAAACACCACTGTATTTGTAGAATTGAAATATTTTACTTTGAGAACCACCTATCTGAATTTACGTGGTCTGAATTTTCAGAAGGTGGTTTAGATTTAAAACCTGCAATACCTGATTTGGCTACTGTACTTGGGGGCAAAGTAAACAAGCTGTAAACACAACACTGACATATTATCACCTTTTAAGTTGATACGGCAAACTTGTTAGCTTATTTACACACACAGATACGGAGCAACATTGGCATTAAATTGGAGTTGTGCCACCTGATGAATTTAAGTACTATTCACTCTTTTTTAGCTCTGGTTTTGGTCTCCACCAACTCCTGAGGGAAATATCTGGCTCTTTAGCTGCTGAATGCTCCACTATGTTCACCAGCTAATCGCTAACTGTGTCTGTCTGCTGTTTGGGGCTGAGCAGGTAGCGTACGATCATTTTTTAGAGCCTTATAGGCCATTTTCACAGTAGCCATTTTGACATGCAATTGCAGGGTAAACACAAGTGTAATTGATACAATTAATTATGGTCCTATTTAGCGTCACAGCCATTCCAGTGAGCCAGCATGCACAATACCATGGCATTGGTCCACCTAAATGGATCAGGGCCAAAATTAATTTCATCAATTACACCTGTGCTTAGCCTGCAATTACATGTCAAAATGGCTGCTGTGAAAATTACTGAAAACAGCTGCCTGCTGTGGCCGAAAACAATGCCATGAGAGCGGTGAGTCGTCAATACCATGCTCCCTCAGAGCAACATCTGTGGCTTTGTGTTGTGAGATAAAGCTGCACATTTTAGAGTGGCCTGTTATTGTGACCAGCCCAAAGCACACCGGTGTAATAATCATGCTGTTTAATCTGCATCTTGATATGCCACACCTGTCAGGTGGATGGACGATCTTGGCAAAGGAGAGGTGCTCGCTAACAGGATTTAAAAAAATAAATAGGAAAAGTGTTGCCTTTGTGTTTTGGTTCAGTGTAATTTGCTTCCTTGTTATTCAGGGATCTTTTTTGTCTGAATTAGGGCTGGGCAATAGGGATAAAATAACAATATACATCACGATATAGCAGGGTAATTCAGTAAAAAAATACATGGTAAACAATATTTTTATGAATTAAATACTTGACAAATGAAAAGTACTGAATATTTTCTCATTTTATTAGAACTTAAGTGCAAAATGAACAGTTTCAAGTGGCCTAGCCTATATCTTATCTAAACGAAGGTGATGTAATATGATAAAAAACAGTTGATAAATGCATTTTACAGGACAGGTGGCAGACATTAGGGCTGGGCAATATATCAATAATATATCGATATTGTGATATGAGACTAGATATCTCCTTAGATTTTGTAATATCGTAATATGGCATAAGTGTTGTGTTTTCCTGGGTTTAAACATTACAGTAAAGTGATGTAATTTTCTATTTATCCAAAATGTCATTGTGTAAATATTTTGTAAAAGCACCAGTGATCAATCCTACAATATTTATTTGGTGAAAAATATTGTGATATTTGATTTTCTCCATATCGCCCTGCCCTAGCAGACATTAAGGTCCATAATAATTTATACATACACATCTTGGTGTTAATCAACTGCATGTAATGTAAGGTATATACAGCCTACATAACATCAGTGATTAATATATCATTGGTTATAATAACAGAGGTTAGCTGAACTGTTTTTTTTTTTACTGGTTTTAGACATGCTTTGTTGACATTCGGTGTCATTGCAATGTACAAGTAATGGACATTTAGTGTGATTGCGTCAAACATTCAAACCAATTGAAAATATACATTCAATTATTATCTGTGTTATCTGGGGGTGTGCACGGCTTCTCCATAGATTATTTTATTCATACGTTAACCGTTGCATGTCGTACAACAGAGATACTGTTCCTACATAAAAGAGAAGAAGAAAAAAGACACGTTGTGCCGGTTAATGACAACGGATAGCCTGCACTCCAAATATGCCTGTAGTGGGGACCGGTGTGTGGCAAACTTTGCTGAAGATTGTTTTCTGGTCCGTGTCTAACTTTCTGTCGAGCTCTTCTTGTTTTGGTTGGGCTGAGTCTGGGAAAGTTTCTGTGCTCTCTCTGTTGTAGCAAAACAGCTGTTCCCACATGCAAGGATCAGGACGTAAAGCGTCATCCAACTGACGTAAATATTGCCATAATGCAGTTCGGCCGCTGGTTTTTCAAAATCACAATATCACACATTTTTTATCTGTTCAAAATGTACTTGGAAGATTTGTCAAGTATTTAACACTCTTATCGGCATGGGGGTGGGCAAATATGTTTGCTTTTTGCAAATGTATGTATATATTTATTATTGGAAATCAATTAACAACACAAAACAATGACAAATATTGTCCAGAAACCCTCACATTTAGCATCAAAAATATGAAATCATAACTGTCAGTGTGCTGACTTGACTATGACTTGCCCCAAACTGCATGTGATTATCATAAAGTGAGCATGTCTGTAAAGGGGAGACTCGTGGGTACCCATAGAACCCATTTTCATTCACATATCTTGAGGTCAGAGGTCAAGGGACCCCTTTGAAAATCGCCATGTCATTTTTTCCATGACATAGTAGGTACCAATGGATTCCTTGGGTTTTCTGGTTTCCTATAATACCAGTAACACTCTGGCTTTAAAACTGAGCCCGCTACAACCAAAAAATCGCAAAAATGCATTAAAACGTTAAAGAAATTAGTGGTGTTAAAACAAATTTGCGTTAACACGTTATTATCTGGTTAACTTTGACAGCCCTAGAAAATACAAATCATTTTAATATCATTTCACGATATACAGTATATCGTCATATCGCCCAGCCCTAGTCTGAACAACAAAGGAGGAAATAAACTAAACCAAAAGCATATTCAAGTTACAAAATGATTTGCTGAAGTTGAATGTTATGGTTATGGTACCAGCAACAGTAGAAGCGTAGTTGTGCATTAGTATGGACTGTGAGTAGGGTAGAAATCATTTTTTTGTTCAGATTTGTGGGCGCTCTGGGGAGCCGGTGACTTCCTGCCAGAGAGAACAGCAGCTCCGGCTGTGGATGCAGAGGGTGGAAACTCTCCAGCTCTGCTGCAAGCGTTCCTGGACACAGGCATGTGGGAGATGTCACAGCTGATTTTAGCTGCAAAATATCTCATTTAGACACAAGCCATCTATGCTGCTGTCAGGTACAATAAAGTGCAAAGAGCATGCACTTTCCTTTTTAACATTAATGGACACTTTGATCACAATATGTGTCCAGTCATGAGCTCCTGAAATCCTGCTGAGATTTATCAGCAAGATCGAATTAGACAGAAACATTTTTAAAGGAAAATATTAGTCCACCCTTCTAACTACAGCCTGACCTGAATAACACGCTGAGCAAATGTGTTAGAAAATGCACAAAAGAAACTGCTTCAGTAATATGACTCATTGAGTCCTTTTGAAAAACACCTTTTTATAAAAGACATCAAACACAAAAAAATAGATAGAACATGTAAACACTTCAAGGTCTGTGAAATATAGCTGGAGCAGTCACTTTATTTTTGCTTTAAAGAAACACAGCATGACTCACTGCCTTATTAACGTTAATTGTTGTGTCTTTTTTGACATTTACTTAAATGTTTCCTGCACATGTCTCCTATATACTGTACTCCTATACGGATACTGCATGTGCTCTTTGAACACATACTGTATGAGTTGTATGCAGCCTGAAGGGAAGCGGGTCCTAAGGGATGTGATTCAGGGCAACATATTCCATAACATCCTTGCGAGTGTTCATGGAGCTTGTTGTGTTTGCACATGCGTGAAGCCATTTGCTGATTTTTACAGTATGATATCTGAGTGAATTGTCTCATTTTGGTCACAATGGCTGCACAAAAAGGGACACATTTAGATTATATAGATCAAATCTAGTTCCAATTTTTTAGAGGTTGCGGGGGACAAAAATTGGATTTTGAAAAGTGTTTACCAGTGGAAATTACAAGCTGTGCAATCATGTTGCACAAGGTATATATTTTCAACAAATAATGATCATTTTGCATAATCTATTAATCTCTTGATTATTTTCTCAGTTAATCATATAATTGTTTCGTCTATAGGATGTCAAAAAAATGACCATCAAGTCAAGTCAATTATATTTATATAACCCAATGTCACAATTTCCCAGAGTTCATGGTGACTTCACATGCCTTGTTTAGTCCACCACCCAAAGATATGTAATTTGAATTTATTGATTTTAAATAAGAAAAAGTAGCAAATTGCCATGTTTTAGAAGCTGGAACCAGTGACTTAAAATAACAAATAACTTAAATAAATGATTAATCAATTATCAAGACTGCTGACCATTTTACAGATATATTTATTGGGTTATTGCTTTAATTGTTAATCGTTTACTATACATCAGACCGGCAATACGTCATCCAGAGTAAGCTCGCATGACCACGCCCCCTTTGGGGGAAAACAATACCGTGTCCCTCAGAGACGGTCACAGAGTAAACAGAAGAAGTTGAAACATGTCTTAAAAATATATATAATAGAGGGTCTTTATGGCTCTAAGCTATAAACCAGACCAGCATCGCGTCATCGCTGAGGCTACGCTCCGGTTTTGGGGAAAGAAACTCGCTGTCACAGGAGAGAAAATGGAAAATTATGAAAAGCTGTTGTGTAGCGGGTTAACCGAGGCTTTCACACTGAGATTTGAGGCACCTATGATACATAAATATTCACAGTCAGTGTGATAAATCACTAAATGACGCTGGTGACAGTGACTAGCATGGCTAGTAATACAGTTACACATTAATGTTATAGCAGCATCAAACTGTCGTCTCCAACTAAATCTCAGCCTATAGATCAAACAGTTGTCTACTAACAGGCTGGTTATTTACAGACAATACTTAGCCTAATGTGATTCAATCAGATATGTATAGAAGTCTGGATAAGCAATATCCGGCCACTGTGTTGGACGGGGGAAGACTGAAGAGACATGACGGCGATCAACCTTAATTTATCAAGGTATCGCGAACGCTCAGGTTCAGGCAAGGTCGCACATTAATTACTAGATTTGTGTATAAAACAAATGTTTGTTTTACAAGAGCTGGAAGCATACGAATTTGTCAGAATTACAATCCAAACACACGTCAAATTGCATTGAAGTCTATGAGATCTACGGTTTTCTTTCCCCCAAAAGGGGGCGCTGCCTTGACTTTTTGCAAAGTACCCGTATGTACCAACTTGATGTATAAGACAGTATAAAACCTCACAAGAAAATGCCATGAGTGGTTAAAGGAGGAATTGTAGATGAATTTCAATAAATTAGTCTTTGATTTAAAAATTTACATCAGGTAGAAAAAAAAATATTGACAAGAACAAACAATTAATTCCATAATTTGAATGCAGTTCTACTTTGCTGACCTCCTCCTCTGTTGAATACTGACGTGTTATCCCTGCAGTGACTTCATTAACGCAGAGCTTGTTTGTGTGCAGGGTTTGTACCCGGGCTCAGAGGAGGGCTGGCAGGTCTACAGCACGGCTTCAGATCCTGACGGCAGGTGTGTTTGCACGGTGGTCGCTCCGGCACGAAACCTCTGCAAACGCGACCCTCGGAGTCGACAACTACGCCTGCTGACTGAACAGGTGTGTATGTGTTTGTTTGTCTCTTGACTCTGAGGTGCATCCCTGCATGTTTCAATGGTCAACATTGCGATGCAGCACAGGGGAAAAAGGCAGCGTACTGGAATGAAATATTCACTGGACTATCTCTTTGTTTTGACACTTGCGGAAACACACATGAACAGACAGGTTTTACTGACAGATGTATTCCTGATACATCAGTAGCTGTATCCTCTAAAGATTCCCCGTCATTCAACATGTCAAAAGAGTTTAAACTCAAAGGGGAACACTGACAGATGGGTGTGAAAGAAACATGTTCTATATTGCAAGGTGCAGCAGCTCTTTATGAGGATTTGCATGCATGAATGTGTTCATACTGTATATGCGTGTGTTAATGTGAGGATATGTAACCTGGCTGCGTAAGCACATTTTCTCTCAATGTATATGTGCGTCCTGAGAGAGAAATAAAAGTGATTTGTGACAGAAGTTGATGAATAATTGAACACCATCGGGCCGGCAAACATTTCCCAAAGCATGCACTACTGCAAGGCTCACACATCAGGATATATACATCCTGTGTTCTCGCCAAAGTAAAACGATCACATCACGAGGATTCATTTTCATTCACTGCTGGTGTTGCATCCTGTACTCTCCTCACACAAAAAAATAGTAAGAAAAACAGATGAACACTATCTAAAATAAGTCCTTCCTCTCCTCTCTCCTCGCTCTGTTCCTGTTGGGAGGCTTCAGTATTTATGAATCTTAATTAGCTCAGCGTGTCTCTGGAAGTGACACCTAAATCCTGCTGTGAGTGTGAATGTGTGTGTGTGTATGCTAGCGTGTGTTTACGCGTGTTTTGCTTAGATTTTTCCGCCCTAGCATGTGTTACAGTGGGAGATGTGTGGGTGGCTTTTTTTTTGCCTGAGTGTTTGTTTATTTGTTTGCATATCACTTCTGGATATCTGGGTCATTTTTATAATGGATTTTCTTTTTTTTCATGCTTGTTTTTCCCATTCAATATCAAAGGAGATTTGAAGTAGCATTTCAGGGTGGTTAATGAGAAGATGCGTGGGAGTGTTTGTTTCTTTAGAGCATAACAGACTCTAGGTGAGAATCTCTTGTTTTAAATGGATCTTATGAGAAGCTTCTTCAAAGAGAAATACTGTATGATCTGTGTGTCTTTGCATCATGTTGTTGAGCCAAGGTGGTTCACCCCAAACACAGACTGCACATAACCCAAAAACACATTTTCTCACACCTCTTTTGGTTTCATTTGTCCGTTTTTGAGTCATCTTTCCCTGAGATTTCTGCTGCCTTCCCTTTGAAATTTAGATGGAAGGATTTTTTTCTGTGGTGCATTTTTTTCTGTGGTGCATATTCAGTAGAAATGTGTCCCTCTAGAATAAAGATTACCGTGACATTTGTGCTCCCCAGAGAATGAACCCTAATGACTTTGGTGATCTCTTCTTTCCTGTTAAGGATGACATTTTTAGTTCATAGTGAAATATCTTGACAATTATTGGATGGAGTGCTGTGAAATTTGCGATAAAAATATTCAAGGTTCCCAGGGGAAAAGTGTTGATAACTTTGATGATAATTTCAATTTTCATCTAGTTCCACCATTAGGTCAACTTTTTAATTTGTATAACACTTTGATTTATGACCAAATACCATAGACTGTGTATAAGAAGTGGACGTAGTCACTGTGATGTCACCCATTGGTTTGTGGACTGCCATTTTTAAGCCTCGAGTTCAGCATTTTGGCCGTCGCCATCTTGTTTTTTTGCAACCAGAAGTGACACGAGAGAGTGGAGCTAAGTACCACCGAACACTGAGACATTTTTAGGTGAACAAAAACGTTATAATTGACTTTAATGAACTGAAAACACACTGTGAAAGGGTTAAAGTTGTAAGAGGAAAACACGGACAACTCCCAGACCGGAAAACGCCGTGGTAGCGACCTGTCAATCACAAGGTAG
The DNA here is from genome assembly GCA_916700995.1 of Hozukius guyotensis. Lineage (NCBI taxonomy): Eukaryota > Metazoa > Chordata > Actinopteri > Perciformes > Sebastidae > Hozukius > Hozukius guyotensis. The sequence goes on along the minus strand of CAKALU010002175.1, from coordinate 3,532 downwards.
CCACACCCTAAAGCATACCCTACTTTATGGTGTATTTGACTCTAAATGGGACCATAATTTACTAAATGAACATCATGCTGTATTGAAGAAGACTTGAAACTAGCAATTGAGACCATAAACTCATGTTTACAATGTTTACTGAGGTAATAAATCAAGTGAGAAGTAGGCTCATTTTCTCATAGACTTCTATACAATCAGACTTCTTTTTGCAACCAGAGGAGTCGCCCCCTGCTGGCTATTAGAAAGAATGCAGGTTTAAGGCACTTCAGCATTGACTTCACTTCTCAGACCGGGAGGTTGCCCACTGCAAAATACCTGCAAACTAGTGACATTCTCATCAGCCTCAGCTGTACTTTGTATTTAGTGCTAATCAGCAAATGTTTTTCTGCTAACAGGCTAAACTAGGATGATGAACATTATACCAGCTAAACATCAGCATATCAGCATTCAGCTCAAAGCACTGCTGAACTGAAGTACAGCCTCACAGAGCTGCTGGGTAGGATGAAGACTCTTAATCTTGTTGATTAAATAATAACGTCAATATTGTCACAGTGACACAGTAATCAAACTCACTTACAGTATGTCACACAGCCCCTCTTAGATGCATACACACACAAATCATGTTAGAAATGATCTAAAACTGAAAATATCTAAAGCCTCTGAAGAATAAATAGTCCCTCTGTGTTCTGTGGGTTAGCTAAGGAAACTGGGACAATGTTTCTGGAGAGACACAAAGTTTCTAAATAGAAAGTAGCACATGTGAAATTCCATTTTTATCTCTATTGTAATGAGGCGGAAGCAGAAATGTCACAGATGGATATCTCCTGGGCAGATAAAACTATCTGCACGGCTAGATACCGTGAGAGATGCGTAAGAAAATGTGTCTTTTTTTGCAATTTGGGTGGGCCAACCCTTTAAATATTCCATCACATCAACACAACAACAGGTACTTGGAAACAAAGAACAGGTGGCAGTAATCAAACAACAGCCAAAACCAATCATAAGCATTTCTGGCAAAGCAGGATACTCACAGTAATCACTCATCATATCAACCGTGTGTGTGTGTGTGTTTTTGTCAGGTTCAGAATGTGAGTCAGTCCATGGAGGTGGTAGACCTGCGGACATCCAGAGACCTGCAGTATGTCCGAGACTCTGAGCCGCTGCTGAGAGGAGTGGACGGACGTTTACACACTTACGTCGCCAACCCCCGGACTCTGACGGCTAGAGGCCTGCAGGTAAACACACACACACACACACACACACACAGTCAGACACCCAGACACACACAGTGTAAGACGTTCGCTGTAGGGAACACATAACCTTTGGTGTGAAAACATTGATTTCACGCATGCCAAGCTGAAGTTTTCTGCTTGCACTCAGACACGCGAGCATCTTTCACGAAGGGGACAAAATTTGTCTTGAAGCTGTCAATTCACTGGCTCCATGTCCGCTGTGTAAAAGTGTCACACAGCTTTGTGCAGAAGGTGCCAGCAAAGCTGCAGCATCACTGCACACATTAAGACTTCGAGCTGTCCAAAAAAAAGAGTCTGTCTGGAATGAGTCTCACATTTTAATATTAATGATGAAATTTACATAATATTTACAAACAGAAAAGCAGAGGGAGTTCATGTCCAACATACGTTTTTTTCAGTTTGGTGTTTTTAAATTTGCAGGAGAGAAGATAAGATGGCTGGATAAGTATTGCCTCTTATTGAAGGGACATCTAAATGTATTGCACCTCTTAAATTAGGAGTATTAATCTCATCAGTGTGTGTTTTCTGCCATGATGCCGCTGGCAGGCGTCTGTGCCAACAATACACCAGCAGGCAAGTGGAAGATTATCTCAAGAGCTATAAAGAATGAAAGGCTGAGGATCTGAGGAATGAATGATCCAAACGGTTAAATCTGCTGTGACACTGCTGGTTTAATGTCTGCAATTGGCAGCTCAGGACTCCTAATGACACTGAACTAAAAGGTAATAAAACCTTGTAAACTGTCTACACCTGCATGTAACTTTCCCAGTAAGCACTGATTTGGGGATATATGTCTTGTTGGACATGTGAAAAGTGGGCTAAATTTGGGTGAAAAGTGAAAGGTTTTTTTTGGATATCTAGGTCTACATTTCAATCTGTAGTTAGGAAATGCTTCACATTCAAGTATAGTCATTTTCAACCAAATTTAGACCTAAACTAGATGTCTTTTGATGTGCAAATCAGGGTTTACTGGGTCACTAAAACATTACACATTAACACATTAGAATTATTAGCAATGAGTACAGACTAATTTAACTAAATTTGCTGATTCGCTTTCTTGCGTTGAGTTGAGTTAGATGATGATGATGATGATACCACTCACATGTCTGTACGATAAATATGAACCCACTGCCAGTTAGCTTAGCTTAGCATAAAGACTGGAAACAGGGGGAAACAGCTAGCCTGGGTTTGTCCAAATTAAAGGTGGGCAATATATTCAAATATTCTCTATGAATTGCGGCTTGTTCTATGTGGGATGTAGTAGATGACTATATCGCGAGCATCGAGTACAAATATTAATTGCCACGTTATTTTTTTAAGCCGCCGGCATGAGACTCACTTTGGCGTTTTGCTTCTCCTGTGGCTCTCTCCCTCTCACAGACACACTCTCCTGGGCGAATGTGGCGTATGAGCATGGATGTGCGTATGGAGCGTGTGTTTTTGTATCTGGGGGGAGCAGGGATCAGGAAAAGAGCATGGAGAGAGCGGAAGAAATTGAGCGCCAAATCGAGTTTATATGTGTCGGAAAAGGTGATGGAAGATGCCAGACTTCACTATCAAACTATTCCCCACGTTGTTTTGTGTATACACACACGTGTATACAGTGTACTAGGCATTATGATAAGAGCGTTTAAGAATTGGCTTCAAAATAAAAGCGACCAAGAACTGGCTGCAAGAGTGATCTTCCGGTGAATGTGATTTATGTGGATTTCACATACATTCTATAAGCCAGTCAGTCTGTCAATAATAATAAAGATTTATATATAAAAATAAATAAAATTAATGATAATTAAAAAAGCACCTCTAAATCTCACTGATTAACACGTTATATCTCGTTTAATCCGTACAAAAGCTAAAGTGTGAAAACAATGCGCTGTTGTTGGTGGGATTATGCATCGGACTGTTTCCTGACCGGGAGCAGCGACTTCCTGGAGTCTCCGTTGGTTAAACTAACCAGTTATTGACCGTATAGGCGCTTTTGCCTTTTCTGCAAAATAATGAATAAACGTCTTTCCCAAAATTTTCTTATAACTAACTTTAAAATACCAAACAGCAAACAAAGCACATATTAATTTAAAAATGTAATTAAAAGCTCATTAATCCAACGTTATAGAATAATATATAAAATATTTAAAAGCATGAGATGCTATATGAACCGGGCAATGGCTCCATTGGAGCTCCACAAACAAACAACAAACAAACAAACAAACACATACACACACACACACACACACACACATACATAAACACACACACACACACACACACACACACACACA
>CAKALU010002171.1:0-68767 GCA_916700995.1 Hozukius guyotensis | reverse complement strand
ACACACACACACACACACACACACACACCTTGAACCAGCCCACATTTAAACACCCTTTAGAGATACACAAGAAAAACAAATGTGCCAGTCACAGATATTTGAGAAAATGTTGTCAGCACATGTGTATAATTCTGATGTCTGTGTTTTCATCATCGGCAGTGCTGTTTGATGATTTTGTGTTTCAGATGTATGATTACAGTCTAGACATGTGGAGCTTGGGCTGTATGCTGGCCAGTATGATTTTTCAGAAAGAGCCCTTCTTCCATGGACAAGACAACTATGACCAGGTGCGTCTGACACGTGCAGCTCCTACAGCTATATATTTTTTTTTCATTTAGTCTTAGTCCTTAGTCAAATGTCTTTCTTAAGCAAAGTTCACACTACATGACTTTCAAAGTCGTCAGATCTCAGTACTGTTCACTCTACACAACTTGCTGTCTTGTAATCGGGAGTCTTTAAGTCGTTGTGGTTTTCACACTACGTGACTGACCGGCGACAAGGGGTCTTTCACCGGGAGGAATCCCCGATGAGTCTCCAAACTACGTTTTGTCACGAAAACACATACGAGAAATACACGGTAAATGTCGTGATACCATACGCAAGACACATTGCTGATGTTGTTGGCACGTGTTTCCATCGGTTTCCACACTCTTCTTTACTATTTATTCCTCTAGGTGTAACAACAACTTTGCGGCGTGTTGGAAATGCAAAACATACAGTAAGTTCCTATTGTTACAGGCGACCCCTCCTCATCCAGGTTTCCCCTCAACCCGTGTCTCGCGCTCTCATTGGCTGCAGCTCGTGGCCGGAGGCCTCGACAGGTCCAGATATTTATCATGCTGATATCTGGAATGTTTCTGCGAGGCATCGGCTCGAGCAGTTCACACATGACGCTCAAGCGCAGATATGCGAGTAGCAAGCCAACGCCGATTTGCCTCTGATCTGGGGCTTTTGTCGGGAAGCTCTAAAAACTGTCAGGGAGTGGAAAATCAGGGCGCGATTCTTCCGTCACAACGCTGTCGATTGGGACGGCGTTACCAGCTGTATCCGCCGTATGAGAGCAGTGCAGAGCAGCGGCCGTGAGCTAGCCAGTGGGGCACGCTCACATGCACAATCATGAACTAAAAGGCATGCGCCAACAAAGCACAGAGTAGCTCTGATTACAACACACACAGAGGGGGAGTGACTTCATTCTCTGCTCAGGTAGACATTACTCCTCTATGTCTTTACAGAGAAAATAGTTGTTTACTGCTATATTAATGCTCTGGATATCGTATAGAGCACCTTTTAAGTAAGTAAGTTACTCCGAGTCCTCCTGACTATGTTCATTGTGGTCTGCCGGTGTCATCCTGATATGGCATGCACAGCACAGCACAGCACAGCACAGCACAGCACAGCACAGCACAGCACAGGACACAAAACTGCTGCATTGGGAAAAGAAAACAGTCTATAATATTCCGTCTGCTCTTTTTTTTTCAGTGAAAATAAAGAGAAATTTGCATGTTGATTTCGTCACAGGGTTTAATGATGTCGGTATCGTGACGTCTTAGTCGTGGAAAAAAAGGTCATTGACTAACATATTTAGTCCTAGTTTTTGTTAATGAAATGAACACTGGCTCCTACACACCAATGACAACAGCACCATGTTCATGTCGAAGGAGACAGATGAGTAAAGATCATTGATAACTGATGTCATGCATACATACTGAAAAACACAAGAAAAAAATCTGCTTGCTTCTCAGCACACACGGGGCATCGTGTGTCTCTGTTAGACAGGATGTCCCAAACATGTAATGGAGACAACCTGTACTTGTATCCTGGACCGTTATCAGATGTTGTCTGTGGTGCCTCACTCTCAAGTGTCAACAGGAAGTAGTAGCAGGAAGAGGGCGCCGTCGTCCAGCACTAACAGAACCACAGCTTTGAGAGTGGAAGGTGTGGAACATTGAAATGCAGGTTGATCAGAGAGAAGGAAGGGGGACAAGTTTTAACATAGAGGCTAACAATCCAATTAGGGAATAAATGTATCAACCATGATGTGACAAAGATTTATTTTATTTGTTGTTTTCTTTTAGCTGGTGCGAATTGCCAAGGTTCTGGGGACGGACGAGCTGTTCGGCTACCTGCGTAAATACCACATTGAACTGGACCCGCGCTTCAAAGACCTGCTGGGACAGTAAGTCCACTCTGACTTTGCCTCTGGGATTCCCATCACGCCCCACTTATTAGGACGTAGAGTAGCTGCTCTGGGGCTGAATGTAGCGTCAGAATATGGGCTAAAAATATCCTGAGGGGCAGCAAAGTGACGTGGTACGAATATCAGAAGAGCATCTGCCCTGCTAAAGTCCTTGAGGAGCAAACCGAAATCGCTTCTTAAACTTCTCAGTGCTGCGTGTGCCCTCCTCTGACTCACACTCAACCCCTGTCAGGAAATCTTTTTACACTTTCGTTGATAAAACAAAGTGGCATTTGAGATTATCCATAATAATACAGTCAAATAAAGTAAGTTTTAATGTTCACATCTGGAAAAGGAAGCTTCATATAAAATCTGTTGAGGCCCTCCTTGTAATCCAGTTTAAACTGCATCACAGAGGTAGTTGCAAACATGAGTTCACCTTTTTCACTGCAGCACTTATGTCATGTGCTGAGGGGAAATTTGGAGGGAAACGTCTTTGGCAGCAGCTTGAGCCACACAGTCACAGACTCTTAAAAGTACCCTGTCGAGTTTTCTTGTAAACATCGGCGGGAAAATTCACAAAGAACGGATTGCGGCTGCTGATGGCACCATGAATTGCGCATCACTTGGAATTGCTATGTGCCACAATTCACAAAAATAATATTGCTCTAATGATATTACAGTGTAAACACGCCCATAAAGCTTTGCAGCTTTGCAGCAGAGAAAGAAAAATTATATTTCAGACCGCGAGCTACAGGTCCTGACCAGAGGACGCGTTAACCAAATATTTTCCGTCATTGACTGAATTTTTTTTAATAATGACGGAAAAATCTGAAGGCCGTTCGTCATTTTGACGGACTGGACTTGGAACACGTCTGTGACTGTGGGTTACAGAGCGGTGCCGATGCAGCTGCGCAACTGACTGGTGCAGAAGAAGAGCGTGCTGCGAGATTTCCTCCCGGTGAAGCGAGTGCTTGCAGGATCGGGAAATCCCACGGTCAGAGAGTCTAGTAATTCCAGTCTCCAGTGTGGCAGCAGAGCGTGGGTTCATCGTTCATCTGTCTGAGGAAAAGATTACGGAAAAAAACCAGAAACACACTTTGGAGTTCACAATAAATGCTCGTACTAAATGGACATAATGGACTTAATACTAAGTAGTAGTAGGCGTCCCCTCAGCAGTGGTTGTTGTTGTTGTGTGTGCCTGCAGGCAGAGCAGGAAGCGCTGGGAACAATTTGTGCAGACGGAGAACCAGCACTTGGTGAGTCCTGAAGCTCTGGACCTGCTGGACAAGCTGCTACGCTACGACCACCAACAGAGACTGACTGCCACAGAGGCCATGGAACACCCCTACTTCTGTAAGCACGGCTCACACAGCTCACAGAGGAAACACACACACAGGGATGCAGGAAGACATGCTGAGGGATTTGTTGCATTTAGACTAATGACCTGAGAATATGTGCAGTGTGTAACACTAGCTGAACTTAAAGCCCCTCTCCAGTGTATTTTGGCATTTCTATATTTCATATTAATTTGATTAATTTTGATTTGACTGTTTGCCAAAAACTTTTTGACAAATTACTTAATTTTGTGCTCAAAGTTAAAAAAAAAAAGAAGGTTGTTGGTAAAATGGGAATATCACGTATGACTATAGTAGAAGCTGTAAGTCATACGTTATCCTCCAAGCTGCAGGCGCATTCATGCTCGTTTGAGTCTGAGCAGCAGCAAATTTATAAATCTATTTATCTGTCTGTCAGTGTGTCTTTCTAGTTAGTTAGCTAGATAGGTGTAGTTAGCTAGCCCAACTTGTTGCATTAGCTTACTGAGGGTTTTCATTTTATTTTTATTTTCCTCCCCCTTACATTAGTGTGTTACTTTCACAATGGCATTTGTGTGCGCGGCGAATGGGTACAATCAAGGCAGTGGATTAGACAAAACAACACACTGACTGTCTCTCTCACTCGCTCTCTTCTTTACCGTCTCCTGCTGGAGATAAATTAACGGAAAGCAGCCGATAACGGAGGTTTGCGGGCCTCTAACAGGTCTGAACGGCAGGAGCGCACAACTTTCAACCCAACAGACAACAAGAGAAAAGTCACCTTAGAGAAATAAACAAATCACAGTGCAGCCCGGTGGGGCGAGAGCAGACGGTGCTGGTGGACGGTGCACCTCCAAAACATCCCGAAACAGCATTTCAAACGGTGGACCTCGGCAAAATGCCTCTCCGTCTTCCGGTGCGCTGTGACCGGCGTGCAGCGGTGCAGCTCCTCGTTGCAGCAGCAGCCAGACGGTCGCCTCGCCAGGAGGAGACGGTAGAGAAGAGAGCGAGTGAGGGAGAGTTGTGATAATTCTTGTCTTACTTGTGGGCTGGTAAACACTAAATTCATCTACGCTGGTTTCATCTTAACTTGGTTGAAAAATTATGCAATGTGGTCGCCATGCTAATGAATTACATATGACTATTAACCACACCCCCATTCTCTGTTTGAGAAAGAACATTAACAAGAAAACAGGAAGTAAAACTGTCTGGAGGGGGGGGGGGCTTTAAGTTTGATTGTAGTTAGGAGTGTAAAGTCAACACTAACTGCTACACTGCTGTGGAAAATTTCACCTCAGGCGAAGGCAGCATAAAATCACACTACTGAGCGTTCACGTCAGTGTCATCAGAAATGTAAACACACAGGAAATGAGTGAAGCCTCTTTCTCACATAGTTCGTGGTAATTTACTGGGATAACCTTTCAGGCACCGCTCGTGATTTTCACTACACACACATGCACTACATTCAGGAACATTCCCATCTTGCACCATTTCACTAATGCCATGGCAATGCCAGAATAGATGGTGCAAGGGACAGTCCAACAAATGGCGATAATGCAACACTTGAATGTGGACGCCTACCGCCAGACAACTCAGAAGAAGAAGATTGAGGCAAGGTCAGATGTACATGTACGCGGTGGAAGACGTCTCTTATTATTTCCAGAAACACGGCGGGCGAGGAGCTGTTTTTGTCCAGTGCCAATCTTCTTGTAATGTACTTAATATTGAACAAGTTTGACAAGTAATGTTTTTTCATGATCTACTTGAATCAGAAACACGCATTTGATACATCAAAAGAGCGTTGGTAGCTGAACTGGACATACAGTGGAGTCTCCTAAACTCTAAGTAGCATTAACTGAAGTTCCTCTCTCGTCCTGCAGACCCAGTAATAAAGGAGCAGTCTCTGTCGAACTCTGACAACAACATGGTATCCAGTGGCAACACTACAGCGCGATGAAACACAGGTAACAGTTTGAAAAATGGCTCGCTGGTCACTGTATTTGGGTATAGATTTAGATTAGATTTAGATTTTTTTTTTAAGATTCAAAAGTTTTACATAGTTCACATGATAAGAGATTTTCAAAATATACAAATCAAGGCTGTCAATCGATTAAAATATTGAATCACGATTAATCGCATGATTGTCCATGATTAATCGCACATTTTTTATCTGTTCAAAATGGACCTTAAAGGGAGATTTGTCTAGTATTTAATACTCTTGTCAACATGGGAGTGGGCAAATATGCTTGCTTTATGCAAATGTCTGTATATATTTATTATTGGAAATCAATTAACAACACAAAAAAATGACAAATATTGTCCAGAAACCCTCACAGGTACTGCATTTAGCATAAAAAAATATGCTCAAATCATAACATGGCAAACTCAAGCCCGACAGGCAACAACAGCTGTCAGTGTGCTGACTTGACTATGACTTGCCCCAAACTGCATGTGATTATCATAAAGTGGGCATGTCTGTAAAGGGGAGACTCGTGGGTACCCATAGAACCCATTTTCATTCACATATCTTGAGGTCAGAGGTCAAGGGACCCCTTTGAAAATGGTCATGACAGTTTTTTCTCGCCAAAATTTAGCGATAGATTGGAGTGTTATTTAGCATCCTTCACGACAAGCTAGTATGACATGGTTGGTACCAATGGATTCCTCAGGTTTTTCTAGGTTTCTTCTGGTTTTCTTCATATGACTCCAGTATCTTCACTCTGGCTTTAAAACTGAACCCGCTACAACCTAAAAATCGCAAGGGTCAACATAGTGGCGTTAAAATGAATTTGCGTTAACGCTTTAATATCGCATTAACTTTGACAACCCTAGTTTCTACTAGAACATATTTACATGCTTTAATATTCAAAAAACGCTTTACTTTACTCATACCGGCTGTGCTGCAGCACCTCTTTTCACCCTCTGTCTGAAACGCTCTGTTTGACGTTGTTGCTTCTACCATAGACAGTCTGTGCTTTATACACATACATTTTACACAGAGATTTGTTACGTGCTCTGTACAAATATGATGTACTATCGTAGCTTTGGGTGACCACAGACAGCTACAATATTTGTTTCCTCCATATCTGATTCAACAACGTCAGGACATCAGGAGGAGAATCTCAATGCTGATAGGCTTTCGCAACACAGCATCACGCTAATTTCTCGCTCAAATTTGAAATATTTCAATACATATTTCAATACGAAACGCCCGGTGCAGATTTGCGTCTATTTGCCTCTTTGCATTGACTTTGTATGTAATCGCGCCACACGAAAAGTTAGCTTCGCTCTTGGTGTGAACACACCATAACACTACAAGTATTGGCTGAAAAGTCTGTTATATGTCATGATTTGTGTAATTATGTCCCCTTGTTTCTGTCCTCCTCACACTGTCTCCTGTGTTCTCTTTCTCTCTACAGAAGTGGAAGAAGAAGATGTTTGTTACCTCAGCTTTGTACCCGGTTGTGACAGTAACTTTGACAAGTGTACAGTGACAATGGATCAAAGTAACTCTGACCAGTTACACACTCACAGATACGTGCATACGGATACACACATCTACACACACACGCATCGATGCAAGCACACCTCTACACAAACACACAGGCAGACATGTATACACACACCCTCCTCCTCTGTATCAGTCTGCGATTGGCTTGTCCTGGTTCCCTGTCCAGCAGCCTGACCAATGAGCTTGAAGCTGCTCCCCCATCGTCCCCCAAATGGTCTTTTTCCTCCCAGCTCAGTCTCATGTAGGTCGACAAGGACAAACTACTTTTAAAGACAATTCAGTCCCTCCTCCTCTCTGTCGCCCCTTCCTTTATATCATCCCCTCTTTGTTTGCATCAGCATGGAGAATGAACAGGAGCGTGAGCCTGTACAAGTCCCCCCCCCCCTGACCTGTTCATCCATCCGTCTGTCTGACCCCCCTCCTCCATCCCTCCCCACCCTTTACCCCAACAGACAGACAGACAGACGTCTTAGCACTACTCCAGTTCTGAAAGTGGCATGGTGGACTCTCTCTAGATAGAATGATGATGATAATAATAATAATATTAATGAAAAATAAATGATTTTTATTTAGATGAAGTCTGCCTGTGTCGAGAGTGAATTATTGCTTTTTGTAGGTGTGTGACATCTTTCTGATTTGAGATGATCTTGAAGGTTATAAGTGAAAAGAGTCATACAATGTCCAGACAGGGGTTTCTAACAAAAACTATGATTGAGTTGCATTATGGGAAATGTATGATCCAGTGTTTTAGGAGCTTGGCCCAAACTATAAATCAGGGTATGTCAATGTCAATGTCTCCTCTCATCTCTGATTAATGCAAATGTTGTTTTGCTGAAGTTGAAATATTTTCAACACACACTGATAACAATACTCTTCCTATCCAACATAATGCTGTGTGAATCCAGTCCGCTAAAGGTGTAGGGAGGTTGCTTAGCGGCGATGGAGCCCCCAGAACATATATAGGAAATGAATAAGTGTACCATGACCATCCCCACATCTCCAGCAAGTCGGGCTATCTCAAAGTTTAAATATGCAGTCTTGTCCAATATACAATATTAATTATTTTAAATTGTACTAGTCTAGTTCTGAGTAACTCTTCTGTATCAGTGAAGTCTGATTTAGGTCGTCCTCCCAGGTCTTTTTTTGACTTGAGGTCTGTCCTTGGTCCTACCAATGTCAATAATAAGTCTGATTTGAAGATACTTCCAGAAATGGTCGTGTGGAAGGTCATATTGTTCTCTGAGCTTTGTGAAACTTCTCACTGTGTTTCCCTCGTACAGGTCCTTCAGAGCCAGAATACCTTTTTTCTGCCCACATCCTCTTCCAGCGTCTCTCCCACTCCCACACAGAGAGACGTGTAATCAGTGAGAACTTTCCACTGATTCTATTTTAAACCCCAACCTGTAACCTCTACCCGGATTCATGCAGACTGTAGCCCACGCTGAAAACTAAACCTAGAGCTAAAATGTTCCTCATGACACGTGAACTTCTGCTAAGCTGACGTAGAGTAAGACAAGTACACCTGCACTCTGTGTTATGACAGAACGGACACAGCTTCTGTAATGAGAGAGGTGGACACCAATCAGCTGATGAATGAAGTGATGGTATGAAGCTGTAAGGCTGCTAGTTTGCTCTCTCTGTTTGTTAATTCCACACATTTTGGATAGGTACTTAACCTAGTAGCACCAAATAGCAGTCAAACATTTCCCTCAGGAGTTGGTGGAGACAAAAACTGAGCTAAAAGAGAGTTAATATTGGACTTTTATTCACCAGGTGGACACAAACACACCTCCAAATGAATGCTAATGTTGCCCCTTAACTGCTGGATGTGTAAACAGCCACTGTTTGCTAACAAGTTCACCATATTAACTTTCGAAGGTGATAATACAGTGCATTCAGACCCCTTCGCTTTTTTTTCACATTTTGTTATGTTGCAGCCTTGTGCTAAAATTGTTTCAATTATTTTTTTTCCTCATCAATCTACACTCAATGCCCCATAATGACAGATACAAAACACAGTCCTAGTTATTACCGAGCTGTAATGTAAAGTGCTACCAACATAAGCATTCAGACCCTTAACTCAGTATTTTGTTGAAGCACCTTTGGCAGCGATTAGAGTCTCGATTCTTTTTGGGTTTGTTGCGACAAGCTTTGGATTCTTGTTGGTGCATTGAAGTTTCATGTGGGAAGGTATACATGCATGAATCAGTCTTTAAATGGTCCCTGCCAGTGTGACAGACAGCAGCGCTGCAATTTAGTATATCACTTTTGATAATTCAACCTTCTATCAGACTATTACGGTATGTTAGCATTAAAGGACATCAGGAACACTAAATTAATCTCAGTAGCACTTGTTTGAATCATATAAGAACCAATATTTCTAAACTGTGAAAATACATTTTTGAGTGCCTGTATTTTGTAATGTGGAACCTGTACTGTGTAGGTTATGATTAATTACAATGTATAACATAGTTGTCTTTTACAGGTCACCAAACATCAGTTGTTGTTGTTGTTGTTGTGTGTGTGTTGTTGTGTTTGATGTATCAGCTTCCTCCCTGTATAGAAACCAGAGCTTTGGCTTCCTCTGTTCGACAACCTGACTCCATGCTCACGTTCAGGCACTCACACACACACACACACACACACACACACCTAGACACACACATAGATGTGTATAGAGAGACACATATACGGTCTCCGATCTCTCTCCACAAAACACACACACACACACACACACACACACACACACACACACACATGGTCAGCGCTCTGTTTTCTGTGTGCAAAAGTACATGTGAGCTGTAGTTTCCATAGTATTTAGTCAGCAGATGAATAATTCTGGGCAGTAAACAAAGCTGGTAACTTCTGGACCTTGTTATCTTTTTTCAATCAGTACTTTTCCATCTGACTACCTTTCCTTCGGCTCACGTGATACTCATTCACATGTACAGTATTACAGTGTTTCATCTGCATTTCAATGACAAGAAGTTCTTGAAAATCCATACATTTTTAGTTGTATTCAGATTACAAAATGAGATCTTGAAGCAAGACTGTGCACCGTATCCAGGTCTTCTTCAGTCAAAGAAGAGCATTAGCTCGAAAGACTTGGCGGCACGGTGGTGCAGTAGTTAGTACTATCACCTCACAGCAAGAGGGTTCTGGGTTTGAACCTGCTGGCCGGCTTGGGGCCCTTCTGTGTAGAGTTTGCATGTTCACCCCGTGTTAGCGTGGGTTTTCTCTGGGCTCTCTGGCTTCCTCCCACAGTCCAAAGACATGCAGGTTAATTGTTGGCTCTATTCTAAGACTTTTGGTTTCCGAGATATAGACTGCTGTAGGGCATACAGAATAAGAATCTGTATCCTTACAGAAACAACTGGGCTCCAGTATCTGTGGTGCGTTAAATCCTCCAGAAGAAATCAGTATGTTTGGTCTGAAGACAACATTTAAAGGCCCTAAAAATGTATGTTCTCAATCAGCTTCTTACTTTAAGTAATGGTGTCCTAGTCAATTACACTATTTCTACCAAACAGAATAGTTTAGTATTATACAGTCTGTATTAGTGTTTCTGTCAGGGCTCTTGGGTTGTGGCTCAGTTGGAGAAAGGTGATGTCATGTACTTCTGTGCACCAATCAGGTTTCAGCAACATTTGAATCAGAATCTGATGATGTTCGTCATCACTTTCAGGTTAATACTTGTATTTTGGGGTTTCTACTGCAACATGTTTACAAGCTTTAATGTTAAAATAACACATTATTATTCTCATACTGTCTGTCTGAATATACCTGTATTCACCCTCAGTCTGAAACGCAGTTTTAGTGCCTGTCTCTTTAAGACCCCTTCCTGCAATAGCCCAGTCTGCTCTGATTGGCTTGTGAGAAAAAATGTGGCACACCTTTGCAAAGTTAGTTCTCAAGCCACGGGTGGAGATACTCAAATGGGGGTGGTGGTATATGCTAATGATAATAATAGTTCTAATTCGCTTTTTTATTCAAGAATGTTTAATGTTCAGATTTGAGTGTGCAGTCACAATTTTCTGATTTCTTAAAACTTTATTGCACTTAAGAAACAAATTCACAAAAACAACACTGCATGCAAAGAACAAAGGGAACAGCTGCCATTTCATTAATTTAGACATTAATTTTACTTAAATAGCTAATTGCTTGTTAATAGCTTTTCAGTATGTTACTGGGTGTGACTTTTTTTCTTCATTAAGCAAACAAATACATTTATCACATAAAATTTGTCTTGGGTTCATCGATAAAATACATTAAAACACAACAAACAAGGTGCATTAAAAAACAAAGTCTTGCGGAGAGGAGGAGGATAAGAGGAGCAGGCAGCCCCGATAGAATTTCACTCCTCAATTCCTCAAGGGAAAAGTGATGTCAGTCCTGGATTTGGACCAAAAAATGAAAAACAAAGAATGACAGGGATCAATAAAAGTTCCACTCTGGTGAACAACCACAAAAAACACCCAGGGAACCCCTTAAAAATGGTAGCTTAAGTTATATTTGTCTTTAAGAAACTCTCATGTCATCCTCTGCTGATGGGCCGCACGTCAAGCCAACATCGTCCTCCAACATCCTCAGTCACACGGCTACCTGTCCAAATAGGAATAATCTGATTGAACTTTTCCACAGGAGGGGTGATGATCTCCCATGTCGCTGTGTGAATTGTAACTGGGTGGGTAGTTTGCGGTCGGCCAGGGCTTGTGGGTCATCCAACGCGCTTTATACTGCGTTTGTGTCTGAGACAGCTCGGGGCGCATTTGGCGGGCGACGTGGGGGCCGGAGCTGCAGACCCCTGCTTCCTGTGCAGAGAGAGAAACCAGACACAGAGGCAGAGAAATGAGAGGAGGAAGTGTGATTGAGTGTTTGCTCTGGCAGTGACACGAAAGTATTCAATTATTAACCGCAGACTCCTGTGGCCTCTATACTGATAGAACCACTGGTGTGATCACAGTCCAGTCTGGGGCAGCCAAGAAGACCAGCACAAATTATTATCCTCCCTCAACGCATCAATAATGTAATAACAGCAATCAGCTTGATGGATGGATACATAACTCTACACGCGCGTCATTACCCCGGAAGAATCCATGCTTGTTAAAACATTAGTATACTGAAATAAACATTACGAGCCAGCTCCCACATCTATACTGATCTCTACTGTGTTTGTTCAATATATAGAAGATATATTAAAGGGGAACTACGCCCATTTTTAAAAATCTTACATGTTATTCTTATGGTCTAAGACAGCCCAAAAAATATTAGTAAACATGAACAACTCTCTCCCAAATCAAAAACTAGAGTGCTAAAACTCAAACTTGAGCTGATGTCATAGGGTATAAAGTCTGAAGCTGCTCCATAGACAATGAATAGGGAGAGATGTTCTAGATGACACAGAGAGCACCCAGGGGAATGATCTGAGTATATGGGAACATTTTCTGTTTCACTACTGAGAACACTACAATAGAATAAAGCTCATTTGGGTATAATACCCCTTTCACACCGAGGACTCAACCAGGTTTGAACCAGGGTTGATTGTATGTATGAAAGGGTTAACTGACTAAAGGCGTTGACTGACTTGCCTTTGCGACAGTATATTGTAATTCAAGTGTTCTGAGAGAAAACTAGATATTTGTACCTCCTCATGGCTGTGTTTTCAGGCTTTAAAAAATTTAGCCTGTGACGGGAGACTTTGGCCAATTACAGGTCATTTCAGAGAGAGAGAGTTCCTATTGAGCGTTCCTATTGGCTGTGCTCCAGCCTTGTGGGCGGTGCTTGGTATTTCCTCAGCAGATCTCAACATGGCGGCCGGGTCACAAACTTTCTCATTTTACAGCTAAACCGTGCACTACAAGATGATTCTGAAAACATTTGAGGAATGGAGATACAGTAGGCTACATTTGTTAGACACAGGAAGGGGGAGACGTAGCAGTAAACAACAGTACAGCATTGAGACAGTGGGTATTTGTGATGACATTGAACACTATATATTAACAATTTTATAAAAGTACCTGTGTTAATTAGTTATTGGCTACAAGTTGCAGGTTACTGCAGTAGAGTTGTTCCTCACCTGGCGGCAGCAGCAGCAGCAGCAGCGGCAGCCTCTCTGTTCCTGACCTGCTTCATCACCTTCAGCATGCGACAGATCTGTCTCAGGGTCATCTTCGGAGCATGGCATGCCAGGCGGGGCCGCGGGGTGCAGCGAGGGCCGCGGTATGTGAGGAGCGACAGGTAGTTGCCCCCTCTGGGTCCTTTGCCAAACAGCTGCAGGGGCGGAACACTGCCATAGCAGGATGCAAACTGGGAGTCATGGAGGGAGGAGAGAGAAGTGAGACGTTTGTCACAGTGATCTGCTGCATTGATAGATTAGATATGTACATATATACATACACAGATGTATAGTATACTGTACATACATGCATGTACACACACATACTGTACATACTGTGAATAGGCAATAATAAATGAGGGAGTTGTTTCCATGTGCTTTGTCTTACAGACTGAATTCCCACTCTGTGGAAATGGAAATAGGGTCATGCAAAATTATTTAAATTATGAGATTAATCTCAATATTTTCAGTAAAAAGTCAAATTTCGGAGATTTTAGTACTAATTTTAACTTTTGTCATGACGTTTATTCCCGAATTCTATTTTCTAAAAATTCTAACTTTAAAAGCATCATGTTGTAATTATTTTTCCATGTGGTCCTAACAAACACAGTCACACGGCAGTTCGTGAAATAGTCACAAAATTGAATCTACTTGATTCGTGTACATTTGATTTTGTGTCGCTCAGCACAATTTTAAACAACGTATTTTTCGTGCGTTTTCCTACGAATGTCCAGCAACATGTGACGCACGTGTCAATTTCCGCTCAAGGCATAGATCGAATTGGTTAGGTTTAGGCAACAAAGCAACTTAGTTAGGTTTAGGAAAAGATTGCGGTTTGGGTTGAAATAACACCGGATGTAGCATAACTTAAGTAGGGCTGCAACATGACAAAATGAGTTGGGTTTAAGAAAAGATCGGGGTTTGGGTTAAAATAACACTGGAAGTGCTGTAACTTAAGTACGCAAGTTACGTGACAAATCAACTTGTGGACTTGTGGTTTCAAACAGGACAACAATGCCAGTCTTCTGGGTGAAAGTCCTGTGTTTTTTGACCCACCCATCCACCCCGACCTCCTCTCTACTCGGCGTTTGCCACTCTCTCTACTTCCTAGTTCACAATTACGTGGATTACATACGAATTGATTTTGTGCTGACCATCACCAAAAATTTTTTTGAAATTGGTGTCTATGTACTTGAATCAATACATTCAATTTCATGACTATTCACAAACTGCTGTGCGACTGGGCTGAAATAGCACATAGGCCTACTGTATGCATTATATTGTATGTATTATAAATAATGTATTTACAGTATAAATGCAGTTTGTAATGGTGCACTGAAATAACCTTAAATGTGTACAGTGATTAATGTCTGCCTCTTTACACCAAATGTAAAGTTCTGTTTTTACGCTACACATTTGTTACTTATGAAATCATTTGACAACTGGTGCATCATGGGAAATACTGACAACTATTTAATTACAGATGACTATTATTGGCCTTCCAACAGTCTCAGCTGTGTGCTGCTGTCATTCACACTTCACACGTACACACGTTACACAACCATTTTAATTAGTGTATGAGCCACTGTCTTCCTCTTTCAGACTTAATCACCCCCTCCATCAGAAACCAAAGACACACACACACACACACACACACACACACACTCGAAGGAGCGATCACACAAAGACAATTCAGTTGTGCAGATTCATTTACAGGACCGAAACTTGATCATTTGCCTACCAACAGTTGTGTACTCATGCACACACACACATTTTTTACACACATGGACACAATAGCTGACCCAGTATGTTGAAGTTGTCAAGCAAAGAGAAAACAATGCCTTTGATCATATCTACAAATGTATGCACACATAAGCAAATTTTTTTGAGTACAACGATGGAAACATGTCATACAGGTGTGTGGAAGTGTTGAAGTTTACACTTTAAGCACTGTAGGTCACCCTAACCCTAACCTTAACCTTAACCATCACAAAGAAATGCTTTAACCCAACCCTTACCCTAACCATAACCATCACAACTAAATGCCTTACCCCAACCCTTATCCTAACCTTAACCATCACAACGAAATGCTTTAACCCAATCCTTACCCTAACCTTAACCATAACCATGACAGCTAAATGCCTTACCCCAACCATTATCCTAACCTTAACCATCACAACGAAATGCTTTAACCCAACCCTTACCCTAACCTTAACCATCACAACTAAATGCTTTACCCAAACCTTAACCTTCGCCTAACCAAAACACAATTATAATCTGAACTTTAAAACCAAGTCTGAACCCTCAAACAGGCCTTTGAAGATCTGTCCGAAAATGAGGACCGGCCAAAACGTCCTCATTTTCCAAAAATGTCCTCACGCTCAAGGTCTAAAATTCGAAATGGTTCTCACAAAGACAAATGTACAAACACACACACACACACACACACACACACACACCACATAGATACTTACAGGGACGACAGTAGCCATGGAGGAGTGTTTTTGCCTTGTGGTAAAGAAATAATCATCGGAATAGGAACCGTTGCCTTCTTATACATGCCGACAAGAACAGGCCAGATGATGGGCCAATCATTTTTCAGAAGACAAAATAACCCCGCCTACTTCTGACATCACCACAGTGAGCCTTCCTCCCCCTTCCTCCCCACACACAGGTTGCTTCAGGTTACACAGACACTGACACGCAGTGTATTATTGAGGACTCTTTTGTTATGCAGGGTATATTTAGAAGCAGCTGTAATTCTGTGAATGAGGGGAAAAAGTAGGGTAGCATGATTACTGAGAGAGGAAGACTTGGAGGAGAAACGGATATCGAGAAAGAAGAGAGCGATGATAAAAGGGTGGAGGAGAAAAAGACAGTGATGGAGAGAGAAAACAGGTAGACAACAAAAGACAGGGCGAGCATTGGAAGCAGGCGTCACACAGTGTAAGGTGACATTTCAGAACAATGTGATGCATCGGTGCGTTACATATCGTCAGTCGGTACAATATTACTCATCAGTGATGGGAAGAGACAATAAAGGTGAGACGCAAACTCACTGTGATGTGTTTTCTAGTTTGTAAAGAAAAGAAACAGGAGAAGGGTTGAACTGTTGTCACAACACATTATTCAAATACACCGAACTTGGTTTTAAGGTGTAATAGAGATACTACACAAAAGGCAGGCATGTATAAAATGATGCACAAGACATCTCAAGTTGGATTTTTTAAAATCTTTTTTATTTTATATTATATATAAGTTTCCTGGAGAGAACTATGTAATTTGGTACTAAGTATAGGGGAAGTGCTGTACTTCTAGACCCATAGTTTGTCTTTGTGGCCCCTCAGCCCAGCTTAATATGGCCTCAGTACCGTGAGCAGTTCAAACAGAGTGACTTTTTATTTGAAGACTTTTTAAAGGCCTGAAGAGGTAAAAGTACCCAGTGTTGAACAAGAAAAAAGCTAAAATAAAGAAAAAGAATTGTCCTTTCTTATCCCTTTAATCATCTTGTGACCCCTCAAATTAATCTTGGGACCCCTTGATGGGTCCTAACCCCCATATTGTGAACCACTACTTAAGATCTGTGACAGTCGAGTTTGATTAGTTGTGTTGAGTTTATACATGGTTGTTGATTTCCATATTAATTTCTTTGAAGGAAAAGCTCCGATTAAACCCAAGTAAATATTCATTCATTATTAATTCACAAACACCATTATTTTCCATGTATGTTGAATTGTATTGTGACTCTCTCTGTGCTACACAAGCAGTCAATTGGAATGAAGTACTTGGAAGTGTAATTGAACACTATCTCCATTTCCTCTTTACATATAGTACCAAATTCCACTACACAGCAGCCCCTTTCTAAGAAGTGGAAGGAAACAAGGGACCAGCAAAATAAAGTTACATTCTGTGACTTTTGTTCAATAATGCAGCCATAAAAATAGCACCTGTTTTACATGGTATAAATATGATACAACATTATGTGCTAAAACTTTCCTGACTTTCCCTAAACCGGCGGAAATCTAGGACCCTATTTGTCACCTCATCATGCATCTTGGGCGGATTGGACAGCTATCCAAATCTAAATGCATCTAAGAAGCATTCAAGGAGTATTGGTATCCAAATGTGCAAACCACCTCTAAGGTTAACAGTGCATTTATGTTGTAACCAAACAAAACAGAAATATGTGTTTCTAGCGTACTGGTAATAATACAAATTACTTTTCTGGCGACACTGGTTTCTTTTTATTCGTAATTCTCAAGTTAATTATCATACAACAAATCAATAACCTTTCCCTACAAATGTATTGTCCAACTCTAGGACAGTACTCGTTAAAATACCGTGGAGTCCAATTATGGAATACAAACTTGTACTCATTCTCTGTCTTTGTCTATATAAACTGAGACTCAAAAGTGCTTCGATGTCAAAAATATTTCATAATGAATAATCTTGATTTTGTCTTCAACTTTTTTGTCCGTTAGCAACCAACCTTATTAAAATATGATAAGTTACACATGTGATTATCCATGTCTATCTATATCCAGAATCTAGAAATGAATAAGTTGATTTAGTTTTGTTTTCAATTTTTTTTTTCATTAGCAGCTAATCATAATTTGCAATGTGATTAGGCATTTCAAATATATGCATGTTAATTGATATTTTTCACCTGCATGTGTATTTTATTTCCAATTTTTTTTTTTTCTGCCTGACATTTCTTTTTAAAAAATGTGAAAATATAATATAAAACAACTGCATTCTCTGTAGGTGTTGTGTTGTTCGTGCTGGCTCTCTGATATGCCTAAATGTAACAGAGCCATCTTTATCGAAATTTGCTCCACCTGAGTCATAATGCTTGCAATTATTCCAAGGTCAAGATGGTCAAGATTAGTGTATCATAATATGAACCTCTGTCTGAGGGCCCCATCACCACTGTAGCAAGCACAAATACTCAGCTTAGTGCTCAATCTATTTATTAAGACTTTATGACTCACCTGTCTCTACAAATGCAAAGCTAAAATGAAAGGTGCTTTCTTTCATCCTGCCACCTTTCAACTGTCAGCTCGTTAGGTTTCATCACCACTTAGGTGTTGAATCAAGTCACTTCATTGTGATACTGTGTTGACAAAAACTTCCAAGATTTGAAATTTCGTGATTTGTTTCATGTAATGTTTCAGCAGCTCCCTCACCAGCTCTCTGCTACTGTCTCTTTCACTTCATCCAACCCCCCATCACCCATTTACCACATGTAGCCTGTACTTTGGTCCTCTTCTGCCCTCTGCTGGTTTGTACACCACCCTACCTCAAACAGATGAAGAAATAATGCATTGTGTTTTATTCACTTGTAAGGTTCATTCATCTGTTATTTTATTTTCTTATAGCTGGTGATATTATTACTTTTTGTTGTGTACTATATATTTTATTATATTCATTATTGAAAGCCTAGTATTTTACTGTTTAAGTATGCAGAGATGTGACAACATGAATGTCGCTGGCATTACAGGCCGATAGTGTGGGCAGGGCAGTGAATGAGTATAGTGCTTCCTCACTAGAAAAGCGCTATATAAGTCCAAGTCCAAGTCCATTTACTTTCTTTGTCGAGAAGCCCTTGACCACTGAGGCACTTAAAGCCCATAGCACTATCTATGACGCCCATATCTATAATGCATTTTAAACATACTTATGATGCCTTATAATCTGCTTGTGGCACTGTATAACTATAGTTATAATTAGGGCTGCCAATCAATTCAAATATTTAATCGTGATTAATCGCATGACTTTCCATAGTTAAACATGATTAATCGCAAATCAATCACACATTTTTTATCTGTTCAAAATGTACATTAAATGGAGATTTGTCAAGTATTTAATACTCTTATCAACATGGGAGTGGGCAAATATGCTTACTTTATGCAATTGTATGTATATATTTATTATTGGAAATCAATTAACAACACAAAACAATGACAAATATTGTCCAGAAACCCTCACAGGTACTGCATTTAGCATAAAAAAATGCTCAAATCACAACATGGCAAACTCAAGCCCAACAGGCAACAACAGCTGTCAGTGTGTCAGTGTGCTGACTTGACTATAACTTGCCCCAAACTGCATGTGATTATCATAAAGTGGGCATGTCTGTAAAGGGGAGACTCGCGGGTACCCAGAGAACCCATTTACATTCACATATCTGGAGGTCAGAGGTCAAGGGACCCCTTTGAAAATGGTCATGACAGTGGTTCCTTGCCAAAATTTAGAGCAAAGTTTGGAGCGTTATTTAGCCTCCTTTGCGAAAAGCTAGTATGACATGGTTGGTACCATCATTGGGTTTTTTAGTTTTATATGATACCAGTATCTTCACTCCAGCTTGAAAACTGAGCCCACTGCAACCTAAAAATTGCAAGTTGCATTTATGTGTTAAAGAAATTAGTGGTGTTAAAATGAATTTGCATTAATGCGTTATTATTGCGTTCACTTTGACAGCCCTAATTATAAGCACTAATAAAGATTCATAATGCTTTATAACAATAATCATAACATATTATAAAGCATTTTATAATGACTTATAAGGTCAAGTATCATAATACTTCATAATTGCTGGTCACTCACTGACATTTTTTGTTGTTGTTGTTGCAAGGATCATAGTGTATTATAATTACCATAGTAGTAGTTGAGACTTACTTAAGTTTTTTTTTAAGGAGTCACTTTTGTTGATCAAACGTTTACATAAGTATAATTTACAGCTACAGTAGATGTTGTTTCAGGTGTTATCTATATTTTGAGCCAGTTGAGTCTAAAGTGAGTTTTGGGGGAAGCATTACATTAGTGGAATGTAAATGTCCATCATGGCACCCGATTGAACTCTTATCAGGCCATTAAATAGGCGTTATCAGCCGCTATAAGCACCACAGATGTGAGTCATTAGGGGCCTACTGCACCTACTACGTTGTAAAAGTGAAAGCAAAACTTAAAATCAACACATTCTAACTAATTATAAAACTGAATGAAACGTTACGTTTTGAACTCAAACAAAAAGGCTTATTTTATACCTTATTTTGGTGATATACCATGTGAATAGATGATAAAACCTAATATTAGGTGTAGTAGGCCACTACTGACTCACATCTATAGTGCTAATAGCAACTGATAACGCCTATTTAATGGCCTGATAACAGTCTAATCGATTGATCATTCAGTTGTTCATCAACAAAAAGTCAATTTCTCTTATGACCCGTTAACTAAACATTTATAATAGCCTTATATTAATTTAACTGCAGACAAAGCTTATACCACCTCGCAAACTTGGATAATATCGAAAATCGGCACATTATTGCTATTATTTTCTTCTTTTTTTTTTTTTTTTACCGTTTTAGTGTGCTTTATTCTGGGCTCACCTGCTGAAAGGGTGTATTTCCGACACCACTTGAATGCACCAGCTGAGCTCATCTGTCTGGTCAAGATAAAGCTGAGAGAGAGATGGTAAACAAACACACGCCCTCTGTTTCAAGAGAAAAGAGACACAACTATAGGCTACATTTTACATCGAATATCTTCAAAATGTCACTAATTAAGTAGTTTAAAAAAGTCAATAAATGAACATTTTAGTTTTGGAGATGATACACTGAACATGCCATCTAAGCGACATAAAGATTTATGTTATTATCTCAAGTGTTGAGAAACGCCTATACAGATGTCAGGTTTACCTTAAGAGCATTTAGATGTATCTGGCTTTATATTTTGGACGTTAAATGCCTCAGAGTAGCCTCTGGTGCATTGACCTTATCTTATTGATCAGGAAGTGATTACAGAGACAGTTGTTACATGTTGTTACATGTTATGACACTTTTTATTTGGCATGCAAATTAACATTAATTTGAATAATCCACGTTGAAAGATGTCGATGTGTTTATAGAATCTAATTACATTATAAAATAATGATCATGTCTGTTCTACACAGCATACTTGAGGTATTGAGTATTTCTGAGTGTTTTCGGAGCAACAGGTGCTTCTGGATATAAATGCTGCGTTCATGGAACCTGGTAACTATGAGAGTCTTACATAAAAACTCGTCTTCTCTCCAGCTTTAAGCCGGATAATAGTGCCAGGAGACAACAAGCATTTGTGTATAAAACAAGAACAAGAACATATTTTGCATTTGTTTTATGTTGTGGCGTCTGAAACTCTAATGTAAATGTTTAAATGCTGCTGTCTTGGCCAGACCTAAAAATCTTTTGCAGAATAGAGACCTCTATTCTGCAAAAGATTTTTAATCTCAATGAGTACTACCTGCTGAAATAAAGGTTAAATAAAAAAATAATAATAATAATAAAAAAAAAAACTGCAGTGAGTCACATTAAATAGACGTTTCAAGGTTGATGCGGACTTATGTAACCCCTTTCAAATTGAATAAATATAACAGTAATATACCTGACACCTGCTTTAAATGTAATGAGGCTCAAGGAACACTTATACATTGCATTGGGAGTGTGACAAAGTTAAGAAATTCTGGAGGGAGGTGATTAATAAAATCATGATCATTTTGTCTGTAAACATTTCACTAGACCCCAAAATGATATTGCTACATTTGTATCCATCAGATCTCAATCTGAGAACCAAAGAATGTAAATTTATTGATTTTGCTATATTGCAGGCAAAACGAATGATTGCTTTTAACTGGAAGAAATCCGATGCACCTACAATGGGCGGGATTAAAAATATGGCACAATGTATGTCAATGGAGAGGATAACATATACCTTGAAAAACAAACTGGGTGTTTATGAGGAAATATGGAATTCATTTAATGATTTCATAAAAAGTAGTGATATTGGTGAGCTTCTACAGGAGGAATAATTAAGATAGGATACGTAAAAATTCACAATAGTGGTAGACCCTCAGAAGGGAATGGATTCTTGTTTTTGAAAATCTTTTTATTTTATTTATTATTTCTTTTCTATATATTTCTTTTCTGTTTATGTGTATCTTCATTTTGTTAGAGGTGCCATTTAACTGTTTAATTGTATGATTGGTACTGTGAAGCTGTATATTGATTTTGGCCCTGTAAGAAAGGGAAAAGTTAAGAGAGAACAGGTGGGTGGGTGGGGTATGTTATGTTTGTTAAAGTAAATCCTGTATTGAATATATTGCATAATAATGCTGATGTTTGTATAACAAAAAACAACAACAATAAAGACATTGTTAAAAAAAAAAAAAAAGACGTTTCAAGTTTTGAAACACCTGTAAGATGCTGAGACTGTGACTAGTGCGTATTTACGATATTTTCCCCGAGTGCTTGAACGCCTCACAGACCCCGCCTCACAGCTGGGTGTCAACAGAGCAGTCTAACTTTGACTCCAGTAGTGAAACCAGTAGTCAGGTCCAGGTCCTCCGAGGAGGTCTCTCTCTGCTCCCCCTCCGTGTTGTTCAGCTTTCAGGTCCAGGTGGACACCTCTAGTCTCCACTGTCTCCAGTATGTCTTCGTCCACGTCCCCCCGGTTCTTCACGGAGAGGGAGGTGATGCGCCACCGCAGCAAGGACTCCTGCTGGGTGTTGCTGGGCAACAGGGTGTACGACGTGACCTCCTTCCTACGGATGCACCCGGGCGGTGAGGCGCTCCTCCTCCGGCGGGCAGGGAAGGACGTGAGCCGGGAGATGGAGGGACCTCCACACCGGCACTCTGAGAACGCCCGGCGGTGGATGGAGCAGTACTACATCGGGGAGCTGGACACAGTCACAGACAGAGACACCGAGGAGGCTCAGGTACAGTAGCACCTCAATGTGTTTGGCATTCAATGAGGCTCACTGTAAACAATTGCTGTTAATTTACAGCAGGATTTCAACAGTATTAACCTGTTATTGCTAAAAACAGTGCTTTACTGTTAATACAAAAGAAAACCTTTTTTAACTGAACTATGATGCATTCTTAAAAAACAGCACTTTACTGCTGATCAACTGTCTAAAGTATCATCAGTAACAGTTTCATGCAGTATTGTTTTAATTCTGGGACCTGATCTGCACATGTGAGGCTTGTACATTGTACATGATTGTAAAATCAGTGAATTAGCTCTGTTCTTCACTCACATGTTGTTGTGGTTTGCATTCTGTGCTTGTAGCCAGCTATAGACATACATTTTTGGGAAAAGTGTCAACAAGTCTATTATAGCCTTTTTCCTAACAAGTGCCTTTAATTGTATTTAGTGTGACTATTCCTATGTCTGTAAGCTGCTAAGTCTATTCATCTAGGCAAAAAATAATGTTTATTAAAATGTATGTAAAAAATACAACCTAAATAGTGCATTAAAACAAATCAGTAAGATAATGTAAAAGAAAGGTGAAAAACAGCTATATAATGTATCTTTAAACAGTAAATTAACTGTAAAATACTGTGAAATTAATAAACACAGAGACAGAGACAGCGACCAGGCTCAGGTAGAGTAGGCTGACATCACTGAACCTCACAGCTACAAACAAGACCAGAGAGGGACCAAAAACCTTTTGCTATAGGGCTCCAGGTGTATAGCCTATGAGTGATTCTATAATTAGGGGTACATGTCATGTCCATGGGCTGTATTTATCAATTTTACTAAATATTCACTTCAAGCAATGGTCAATTTTATATCAGGGCACATTTCTCTTTCATTTAATACAAAAAAAGTCAACAGGTCCCATCATTTATTTTACAGAAAATGCATATTCTATTCGAATTTGCTGTTTTTGTGCGGTCTGATTTGCTAAATGTCAGGTTTTGCTCTTCAGATTAACATTAAAATACATGTTTTTGTATTTAATTTTCATAAGTATTTGTTCAAAATAATCATTCAATCAAACTTTCAACCAAGATAATAAAATGTGTTTAAAGTATAGATACGTTAAACACATTTTATTATCTTGGTTGAAAGTTTATCATTGTTTGAATCTTTCCCCTCAGGCTCCAGAGGTAACGTTATAGAAACAATGGCTTGCAGGCAAGGCTGTTGACCCTGAGGGACAACTGTGGTTTTCCATTATGTAGTCAAAGATTTTGACACAATTTTCAGACCTGGCTAATTTTTTTTTTTTTAAACAATGTTTTTTATTGAATTTTACATATAAACATATATACATATATACACATACAGACAGACTAACAATATTAATAAATAAATTATACAATGAAATGTTTAGTCAGAATGTCCACAGTAATCAAAGAAAGAGAGACATGACATTTCATGTATTTCAATTTCAATTCAATACTTTTATTGCCATGTCAACCCACAGTTGATTGGAATTTGTTTCGGTGCAATGCTCATTAAAAACAGACAAAAGCACACACATAAAAAAACATAGTGTACATAGGAGACAACCACCTACATTTATACAATCATTCAGACCAATAAAATCCTAAAATGCTAAAATACTGTGAAGAGCCTTGTGCTATTGCAACTTCCCCTAAAGTGTCTAGAGCAAAACATTCCTAAGTGCGTGTGGGCTGGAGCTCAATTTCCCCTATTTCACATATCTAACAAAGAAAACAAAGAAAATAAAAGATAAGACAAAACAAATAAATACCTCAAAGAAGAAGAACAAAAAAAAACACACAACAATTTCAACAACAGCAGTTTCAATTTGACTGTGCTTCCTTGACGTCCAAGAAACTCCAACAAAGGTTTCCACACTTTTTCAAATTCTGCTGCATTTCCTCTGGTTATGTGTGTAAGTCTCTCCAGTACAACACAAGATTCCACAGACCTGGCTTATTAATGGATAATCATCACACTCTATTAACATCTCTTAAATAGTCAAACCAGAGGAAAAAGCCCTCTGAGCTGTGCCTGCATGGGGAACTAAATATTCCTGCACTGAGCCAATATCCTGACAGCCATGACATGCTCTAAGCAGGGTTTGTAAATGTTTATTGGATGCATGTGATGCCAGATAACAACACTAACAGGCCTGTTTGGCTCTGTGGGTAACAACAGGTGTATAGTTGTCTCTCACTTGACTTTACTGGGCGTTTCTGTGGAGCAGAGAGAAGAAGAGGAACTCCCTCCTCCTCCTCCTCCTGTAGTATTGATTGTAGGGGAGGGAATGAAGAGTTAGTGGAAAAAGACATACAGGGAGGGATCTGGCTCGATGTTTGTGTAATTTCTGCGGGGAGGAGATGAACAGAGCAGGGAGGGGCGTGCAGGTGATATGATAGAGTAGAGTATGTGGGGGTCAGTGGTGTTAATGAATGATTCAAGAGGTGTGTGTGTGTGGGAGAGAGAGAGGGAGGGAGGGAGAGAGAGAGAGAAACTGGTTTGTCTTGTCCCAGTAGGGATAGAGGGGAGAACAAACACGGCAAATTTGAGGGAAACCGGAAACTTCCCATCACTTGTTGTTAGATGAATCCACACCCAATTGAGCTCCCTCTATCCCTGTGTTTGTCTGTGTGTGAGGAAGGAGAAACGGACAGTATTTGCAAAAGTCTCTTGCCGACAGAGTTGACATTTACTCTACATGGCTTGCCCACGGTCATGTATGTCAGTGTGTGTGTTCCTGCTTGTTGGTTGCATCTTAGTATGCAAAGTTTACACAATTATAGTAACAAAAAGCCCTTTTCTTCTCTTCTTCTTTATTCCTTCTGGAGCTTTCAGGGTTTCTGACAGAAAAGTTGTTTTGACCAGCGGTGGGGTAATAGCTCTGGTCCACCTTTAAGGTCAGCCCACCTTAAGCGACGGAGCCTGAGCCGCTGTTGTCGCTAACTTCGAGCATGGATGTATTAAAGTGGCAGTAGGCAGTATATTTTTGGCATCATTGTGCAAAAATTCCATAATAACCTTTCAGCATATTGTAATTCAAGTTTTCTGAGGGATAACTAGACTTCTGCACCTCCTCATGGCTCTGTTTTCAGGCTTTCAAAAAATCTAGCCCGTGACGGGAGACTTTGACCAATCACAGGTCATTTTATTGAGAGAGCGTTCCTATTGGCTGTGCTCCGGTCATGTGACCAGAACTTGGCGTTCCTTCACCAGATTTCACAATGACGGCAGCGTCTCAAACATTCTCATTTTACAGCTAAACCGTGCACTACAAGATGATTCTGAAAACATTTGAGGAGAGAAATAGGCATTAACGTAACATAATATTGATTCATATTTGATCAGCGCTGCCTAGTTTGACCGTTGACCGTTTGATCGGAGTTCACGAGTGATTGACAGCCGGCTCTCATGAACAGCAGACCTAAGGTCAGCTCTTACTGCTTGTTTTCCTCCGCTCTGTGAAATCTTGTAGATGCCGTTAGAAGCACCGGAGGACACAGAGGCACATGATTTTTTTCAGGTTACCTGTTTCATGTACTACAGTTACGATATAGCGACCGTTTTATAAAATTAACTTTTTTTAATCATATTTGCTCCAATCTCGCCTACTTCAGCTTTAAGAGAACTGGATATAGTGTTGGAGGCGGGGCCCCGTTCATTCCTATGAAAGTTGCTCAGTGGCGCATGATGCCAAAATGGCTCAACTTTCGACGGAAAAAGTACCCAGATCTTCCAGTGATCTCTGCATCCATTGGGCCCATGGAACATCCACAGTAGCGTCCGCTCAGTCACGGGGTCCCAACAACATGCTGTCGTCACAGCTTGTGCTGTTGTCACGGCTTGCGCTGTCGTCACGGTCTGGGTCTCATTCACATGAACGGAGGAAGGGAAATAACTCTGGATTCGGCTATTAGTGCGTTTTACAACTGTTGGGACCTAATGATTTGAATAAGGACTATTAGTGTTCGTACTAGGAAGTTGATTCACTCGAGCAAAACTGTCTCTCTCTCTCTGTCTCTCTCTCTCTCTTCCTGACCACACATCGGCACTCGCTAACATTAAGCACACAACCTACGCACTGATTTATTCCTGAAAGGACTTCGCTACTTGTATAACACATTTTAGTTTAAAAAACATCTTAAAAATACATAATTCCCAAATGCTTAGGCCGGGCGGGGAGTCAGCTTAGATCTGAATGCTTCAGTCACTGATAAGTCATAACTATAAAAAAGATGGACTTTTGGACTACTTTTTTGTCTGTCAGCTATTATATTTGAAGATAGCACACAGCACATAGTGTGTCTATGTGAGCTGGATGGAGGATGTGTGTGGCAGTCATACTGGTAATGTTGTAAAGAAGGACGCCGGAAGTAGGGGGTCCAAGGGGCCATTACAAATTACATATATGGAAATAAGATTGATTGAATTATTTTGCATTCACCAGAAGTATAAAACATGTCCCTTATAAATGAAAAAGAAAATACCACTAATTTGTGAGGGAAATGTCTTCATTCTTTGATTTTTGGGTTGCTGGATAAAAACTAACTGAATAATTCCTGACAATGACTGATATATTTGACCTCAGGACACTTGAAACTGAAACATTTGTATTGTATTTAGATATTTTCCAAAGTAAAAGTCCATAGAAGTGTATGATTCAACTTTTCCCCACGGTCTAGTGTTAAAAAAGTTAACAAAAATCACAATAAATCGTAATATTGAATCACAATACTTAAAAATTGCACCCATGTATCGTGATAGTATCGAATCGGGAGATGGGTGTATCGTCCCAGCCCTAAAATTAAAGCAGGCAAACATAAAACAGCAAGAATATTCACATTTTAATCCAATCAAAGAGGACATTGTCACACCAATCGAATGCATACTGGCCACAATTGCGTACATGCTGTCAGCACGGAGACGAGGCACACAATCCCTCCACAAAGGTTTATCACACATTTTCCTTTTTTTATTTCAACTGCAACTTGTTTGGGCATGATTCAGCACTGAGGTCAGTGTTTTGCAAAATTCCAACTCAGGGTGTATAGACTCAGGGTGTATAGACTCAGGGTGTATAGACTCAGGGTGTATGGAGAGAGCTTCGAGGCGAAAATATGTGGAAAAAATTGCCATTGACATCCTAACGTCACTCTGTGATTCTGTTGAATGCCTGGTCAAATGTGACAATGGAGGTCATGAGACAGATTTCTGCCCACTGACTGAGTCACAAGGACATTCCAGTTGTTAATGAAATATCGCCCCTACATGACTTGTCCTTCAGGTATGGCTGGCGAACAAATAGTGCTCACTTTCTCCGCTCTTTCTGCAGTCACTTAGGCACCTTGGTTTAACTGCAAATGTTAAACCTGCCCAACATTTTGTTCTTTAATGATTGGCTTGATGGCTTTAAAGAAACAGGATGGATTAACTTTCGGTCACACAGTGTGACTTGAAAAGGGTTTGAATTGTGTTTGGATTGCATCCAACAGAAAGGTCAATAACAGAGGTGATATCATCATGTTAAATATTGTAGAAATAATTGGGCTGGGACAATACACCTATTTTCTGATTCGATACTATCATGATATTTGGATGCTGATTCAATATGTATTGCGATTTTTAAGTATTGCGATTCTACAAGTATTGCGATTCAATGTTATGATTTATTGCAATTTTTGTTAACTTTTTTTTAACCCCAGACCATGGGAAAAAGTTGAATCATACACTTCTAGGGACATTTAATCTGGAAAAGCAGTCAGGCATTGTTTATTGCATTTTTTCCAGCAACCCAAAAATCAAAGAATAAAGACATTTCCCTAACAAATTAGTGGTATTTACTTTTTGATTTATAAGGGACATATTGTTTTATACTTCTGGTGAATATAATCCAATCAATCTTATTTCCATATATGTATTTTGTAGATAGGTTCGCTTTGTTAACACCTTATTTTAAGAAACGCACGTAGTCACACGTGTATACTTCCGCTAACTTCTCCAAGTCCGTCGCTAGCTCTCCCGTCAGCTCCGTTCTCTTTATACATCCATGGTCAGCTCCATTGAGGCCGTTTGAATGCATTTAACATAAATGTCAGTATATGGGCGCTCTACAGTTGTAGCGTCGGCCGATTTGACAACGGAGATGAGAGTGACGGCTTGCTTGACCGCATGTTACCGCAATACGATAACGTTTCCTATCCATGACAGAGTTAGCATGCAGCTTTAGCTGTGATGTTTAGCTCTGCTTTTCCTGGCAATGTGTGAAACCCAAAGTGTTTCCATACTTTACTGTACGTGTAGTGTTTACCACTTTGGATTTAAAATGTGAGGGTGCAGGTCGTATCCACGTGGACCCTACGCTACTTTCTCGTTGTTGCGGCAGCGGTTTGTTTTGGTTGAAAGATACAGAACAGATATGACGTCACGTTACTCAGACTACAACAATAAAAGCGGTAACTTCCCTCTACCTCCGTATAAACTCAAATGAAGCAAATATAAATGTATATAGATTCTGGCATTAAAAAATCAATTTCAAAATAAAATAATGGCGATACATACTGTAGGTGAATCAATATTTTTCCCACCCCCCTAAATTCTAGTCATATGAGTAGGTTGGACTATGTTTTTTTGCTTGAAAAATCACTGAAGCGATTCATTGATTATCAAAATAGTTGATCCTTGCGTTGCAACTAATGATTTGGCCTTCTTAGCAGTAGGTTTTCCTCTTCAGTTACAGATATTGCAGATACCATTGTTAAAATGGGTTAATAAAGTTGTAGTGTCATATTATATATATATTATATATACCTTGAGATTCTCAGCCCTAGACATTGCTCATAATTGCCACAACAAATCATTTTTAAATGGGCAATACACTTGCATCCTAATTTGACTTTATTCAGTCAATCGAGCAAAGTCTGATGTTGTCTTCTGGAGACAGCAGGTGCCAGAGTATTCTATAATGATGAAGCGCCCGACCTACTCCCATTCTTTAAGGGAAGACCTCCCCCAAAGGGCTAAGCCCTGATAAGCAGTGGGGATACAGCCAGCACTTTTCTGTGTTTCAGGGCAGACTTCTCTGCTTGCACCCTGCCTCATAGGACAAAGTGTTTGAACAGACTATAAGCTAATGATCCAACTTGGTAGATATTATATTGGACTTGTATAACATTCTGTTTGAGGTTGCTCATAGTACAAACAGAAGGAGATTAAAGGGGAGATTGGAAGAGATGGTATCATTCTTGTTTGCGTAAGTAGTCTGCATAACCATATTCTTTGGTGAAAAGGGGCATTTTCATGTCCATTATATCCTTGTTTGAAAGTTTGTTCCGGCTTCTGATTTGCCTGATCTCCTGAACTGGATCTCAGAATCTCAGACCCCAAATGCATCAGTCCAGAGACGTCACAAAGCTTTCCACCGATGCTCAACAATTTATTTACAATTTGTAATGTCTTTTTGGACTACATTTGAGGTGCTATTTCAATCTATCAATGCCTCAGATTTTTGATGTATTCTCATTGTGCTGCATTATAGTCATAACATCCGGACCCCTGAACATTGTGTTTTCTTAAAGTGGACATACAGTATCATAAAAAAACTGGCTTTTTCAGTGATTGTCACATACATTTGGGTATCTGCAATCAACCCACAAATTTTTCTCGCAAGCCAAGCAGTGTGTGTGTGTGTGTGTGTGTGTGTGTGTGTGTGTGTGTGTGTGCGTGTGTGTGCGTTTGCATGTTTGGGAGTAGGTTTACAATCAAACAGAGGTGCTGTTTATACGTCAACAAATGAAACTGGTTTGTTATAGAAGCTGATTTCCATTCAGAATCTGTGTCACCGTGTCAACTGTGGAGTTGTTGGAACTACAGAAACACTCGTGACTGTACAGTGGTGTTACAGAGTGACGCTTCTATTACCTCATAAACAATCTTTGGCAGAGTACACCGACTTTGACACTGACTGAAGAGGAAAAAACTCTAATATTCTCTGAGATTAAAGCAGTAATTTATGAAAAAAAAACTCACAAATTTACGACAAAAAACCTCAAATCAGTAGCCCATGTTGTTTTTTTCTGAATAGGCCCAATTCACGGCAATGTCTCTTCAAAGTCCTTATGATAATTTGTTGATTCTGGGCTAAAATCCCGAGTATTTCCTTATTGCTAAATTTGAATGCACAGTATAATTTTAATTCAAGTTTTTTCTTTTATGACAGAGAATTTTAGATTTTTTTCTCGCAAATTTATGATTTAATAATCTCTGAGAATATTTGACTTTTTTCTTGTAAATGTTTGACTTTTTTCTCGTAAATTTACCACTTTAATCTCAGAGAATATCCACGTTTTTTTCTTGAAAATTAACCACTTTAATCTTAGAAATTCTGAGTTTTTAGGGTTAGGCTAAAATCATGAATATTTCCTTTTTGCTAAATACAATTGCAAAGTATAATTTGATCCACTGCAGGCTTAATACGGCAAGCGGCAGCGTCTGTGGTGTGATGAGGTTGATCCAACCTTGCAAAGGGAAGCGATGTGGTTCCTTGACAAAAAACACAATTTTTCCAATTTGTTTTATCCTAAATTTGTGACTTTAATCTCAGAGAGTATTCAAGTTTTTTTCTCGGAATATTACCCCCTTCCCCGGCTCCGTATTTTTTTTTTTCGCCCTAATTCGCCACCATACATTACAATACCTGAGCTATTGAGTTGTTTTGGCAAGATGGGCCTCAAAGAATAAATTTGTGTAGCAGCAATTTGTGTAGCAGCAATTTGTGTAGCAGCGATCCCCCGTAAGTCCAAGCACCAGTGTAGTGGTATGTTGCATTGTGTGCATTTTTCATTACAGGCTGAGTAAAGACAGACCTGCTTATCCCCTTAATCAGTGTGTCAGTCCCGGGTGCACCTTTGTTTGCTCTGTGCTCCTGTCGCTTTGTCTTGAAGGAATCGAGCCAGCAAGGCCTATCTACCTCTGGACAGGATGTGGAAATACACGGCTCAATAACCCATGACCCATTCTTTCAATTTAGTTTCACTTGGTCTGTTTGTCTCACTGTCTCTTTCTATACATGGAAATGTAAACAAATTGAACGGGGCAAAGAGGCAGAGGTCGTATTTAAGCCTTATGTACGGGAGAATGTAGCTCTGTGGCCATGAACTTGGGAAGATAGTACACGTATTGTTAAATGAGTGGAATCACAAATGAGTGTGTGAATGAATGATTGAATGAACAACGGAGATACTATGGAAGAGCTCAGCAGAATGAGAACATATGCAGAGAATGAGACTGGAAGTGAGTCCAATTGAATAGAGTAGTTAATGCCGGGTACACACTATATGAGAAGCCGATTTTGGGCCCGATTTCCCCTCCCGACAATCGCCAGCAAAGCCACGATTTTTTGATGGTTCTAAATATTATCTTTACCTGTCGTGTGTGGGGAACCCCGAGGACAGCCAATGGAATCACGTGGGAAAGAATGATAGCCAATTGTGAACCAAGCTGACTGAAGCGGAAGGACAACCACCGCCATCATGGCGCTCACGGCTAATGCATGAGCTAATGCAAAACAAGTAGAGGAAAGATGGACCTCAGAAATGGAGGACCAACTTGTTGATTAGTGAGTGTTTATTTAGCACATCTCCGTGACTTTGAATTTTCAGTACAAAGTAGTGCAAAAACTAACATTGCTAATTCTTCCTGCCCGTCGTCTGCCATGTTTGTGTACACTAAAGTCACATTTGACCACGAGAAATTTTATGAGTTTTCTGGGGGGGTTTTTTATCGGGACTCTTGTTGTTCATTAATGGAATCTGGTAGTGTGTGGTGTGCTGTTTTGGTCAAATTGTTGCTCAACACACTCTAGAGGAACAAAACTGTTAAATTTAACACAACATGTCATTATGTGTGGAATCTCTCACATTTTCATAATCTGTTAAGATTTGAAAAATCTTTTAGTGTGGGCCAGCCTTAAGTGAAACTCTGAGGGGAAAGGCCAAAACGAAGATGAAGCCCAGCACAGATAGAGAATAGAACAGAGATAGAAAATAACAGTGCGTAATCAGGTAGAAACTATGAGGTTACAGTACAGAGTTGAGCATCGAGGTCTTGATGGTGGGTGTTGATAAGTTTTGTGGATGGAATGCTGGAGGGCGACCAGGTCGGACTGGTGCAGCGCTGGTATGCAGACTTTCATCTACATGGATCTTTTTTTGCTCAATGATGTGATTGTCTTTCATCAGAGAGCAAGCGGAGGAAGACGGGGTTGGGGAGGGACTTAGTACAATGTTAACGTTTAGCTCAATATTAACACCTGCTAAGTGCCAAGTGTTGGTGCAATTTATTTTTGGCAGCATAGTCGATTAATAGACTTTGTCCCTGCAGGCCATTATAAACTTTCACTTAATATGAGCCAAAGCAAATCATTAACAGTATGAACTAGTATCCTGGCCAGTTTGTTGTTACATTCAGCTCTACTCTAGTCTACAGTTTTTCCACTTCCACAATGAGATAAACTACCTCTTTTACAACTCTAATAGCTGCTCTGAGTTTATTACCATGGTGATACATTACCACACACATTGTTTACCTTTGCTACCATAGAGACTGCCGACGCGGCAATTAGTGCTCAGGTGCAGACCTCAGGTGGCTCGCCTCATCGCTACGGTAACACCTGGAAAAGAGAGAGAGAGAGGATGAGGGAAGCTGGATGGACGGTCAGATGGGATGGAGATGAACATATGCTTGAAATTGATTTGGGCAAAGGTCTCACAGGAGTGACACTAAAGCCGTTTATACTGAGCTGAGTTCTAAGGTTGTAACCTTTTTTGACCTATAAATAATTTTCCTGATGGTATTGTTCATTCTCATTGCTCTGTTGTGATCCCACGATGGGATCTGATTGGCTTGAGCGGTATGAGGCCTGTCTAATGTTTGCCAGTGGACATAAAGAAAAGGACAGGGGAGAATATGTAACACTGGAACTGAATTTCAGCTTTACTTTCCTAAAATATTATGATGTATTTTGTATATCCCGCACCACTATAACAACATTTTATGACTCATTTTTCTGAAAGGTAAATGGATGCGTTTACTTTCCCATTACATTTTGATTTTAAATGCTTTTATACCAAACAGGGAGAGAGGGAGCATTTGTTGTGTACAAAATGAGTGTTTAGTGTTTAGTTTAGTGTTTAGATTAAAACTACGTGTAAGAGAAGTATATTGTAAATTGAGTGGTTGAGGGCTGTGTACTAGGGATGTCACGAGAACCGATTCTTTGGTACCAAGTTGATGCCAAAATTCTGAAAACGTGAAGGTACTTGTTTTTCTACACTACTGCAGGTACTGAGGATCAGGCCTCAAGACTAACGCCGTCCCGTCATCCCGGGGACGAAAGAAAAATTCCCTGATAATGCTGCATTGTGAATAACAAATCTGTGTTGAAATCAGCAGGAGGGGAGCTCGTTAACGTTAGCTGTTAGCAGCTGGTCGGCAGCAACGTCCTGCTTGGCTAAATAACGGAGCTAACAGCTAATGTACAGAAGTTGCATTGAGTTACATTATGATGCTTTATGATGCGTTCAAGCTCTATTCTGTAAAAAGGAGTATTGAGCGAAGGTCAATTATAACGTTATCATGATGTGTTCAATTGTTATCTTGTAAAATGTAGTTTTTGGCGAGAAACTTGAGGCGGATCATTGGGAATTAATATTAAATTAAAAAAAAAAAAACAGTATGCAAACGGTAATAAAGGAGTTTATGTTGAGGTACATGGGATTTATTGTTTTGTTTTTGTTTTTTTCCGTGGTATCGAATTGGGTATCAAGAATCGTGGAATTTCACCGGTATTGGTATCGACTGTGTACAACTGATGATGTAGTATTAGTTTGGAAATTCCTCCCTTCTTTCATTTGTTCCTTCCCCCTCAACTCTTTCTTTATCCTGCTATGCATCTGTCCATCTTGACAACTCAACATAATGATAGAAAAGTGCTCTTTGCAGCAGGCAGGCCTTGGTGGGGCTGTATGTGTATACAGTATTTGTGAATGGGACTGGTTGGCACTTAGCCCGGGGTAGGGAAAGCAAACGGTAGGAAGGTGTGGGAGAAACAGACAGTGGAGTCTACTGGTGGAGAAGACAGGGCCGGTGTTTCTGCCATGGATATTTTGCATAGAGTACTTGTCAGACTGACAGTTGGTAAGAGTCTGATTAAAGTCTTTGGATTAACTGTTGTCACTGGGGAACAGAATGAGCTCTTGTGGTGAAACACCTCAGTGTCAGGTGGAAAGAGTCAGCTGACAGCGGTACACAGTGAGAATAAGAAATAAATTAGTGTGTCTGCTTCCTTTTGCTCCCTGCTGGCCCTTCTCTTTCCTATTAGGGGTGGGAAAAAATATCGATTCACCTATGTGTCGTCTGGTTTTCAAAATAAGATGTTAACAAAGGAACTGTATATATAAAATATACATTTATGGAAATAAGATTGATTGAATTATATCCACCAGAAGTATAAAACATTTCATGTTCCTTATAAATTAAAAAGAAAATACCACTAATTTGTGAGGGAAATGTCTTTATTCTTTGATTTTTGGGTTGCTGGGGAAAAAAAATAAAACATCCTTACAATGACTGATATGTTTGACTTCAGGACATCTCTGACTACATACATGCTGAATATCAAAATTTTTACTATATCAATTTAGATATTTTCCAAAGTAAAAGTCCCTAGAAGTGTTTGATTTAACTTTTTTCCCATGGTCTAGTGTCAGAATTGCATGTCTGTATTGGATTGTATGGTATTAATTTTGACATCACATCAATATTTGCTGTGATAAATGCCTAAAGTCACTTTCGATTGCGAGAGATTTCACAAGATAACCGGTTTTGATAGTCAGGACTCTTGTTGTTCATGAATGGAATCTGTTAGTGTGTGTTGTGCTGTTTTAGCCAAATTGTTCACCACACACTATAGGAACAAAACTGTTTAACACAACATGTCATTATGTGTGGGGTCTCTCACATTTTAAAAAATCTTTTAGTGTGGGCCAGCCTTAATGTGGGCATGTGTCACAGTGTGATTTGTATTGATTACCAAAGACGTCACCACAGTTCTCTCATGATTGTTAACTTTTGTCTAGGACACCCCAATATCACACAGTTCATGTATTTGTGTATGTCACTTACGGGCCACCATAACTAAAGGGGACATGGGCAAGCTGTTGAGCAGACCTATGTACGTAGATGAAACAGTTTTGTCTGTGTTGGATCCCTACTGGTGTACAAGGAGTTCAATAAGGTTGATTAATTATTTATTGCCCCATTACATTAAGACTTGATTGATGTCTTTAAAATGAAAGGTCAATTTGCTGCAAATCTTGCTTTATGCCAGTTATTATTAAAACTACAACATTTTATATACACAGAACATGGCAGCATGGTGAGGGGTGGTTGCAGTGTTTATATGGCGTTTAGCTCACTAGTTACTGTCTGTATGGTAACATGACACCTTCTGCACAAACTGGCTGGCTACACGGAGCCTCTGATTATGGCACACACACACACACACACACATGCACACACACACACGCACACAACAGGTACACAAAGCGAGCAAGGATGGAATCTTGAGTCCTGGTCATTCAGGTCTGACTGGTTCTTTTAGTTTGAGGGAGAGAGTGATCTTGTTAGCAACACACACACGCACACACACACATACATGCATCAACACCCTCACTGTAATAACTTACGCACACCTAAGTCGGATGTAAGTTTGCCCTGGAAATAATCCTGCATAAATGTATAAAACATTACTGAAAAGGAGAACATTACGGAGGCTTTCTTCATCCTGCTTCATGCTGCTGTCTTCACTTTCAACAGCCTCTACCGGCATTGGAAACATACAAAACAAGCTGGTAGACGAAAAAAAGTTACCGGCCAGACAGATTTTGACCAGCCAAAAATAATAAATTGCTTTTGCAATTTGCAATTATTACTATTTAGCTTGTCATCTTGGTATCATATGTGGTTCTCAATCAATATTATAGTTGTGTGCAGTAATAATAGCAGTATCAATAACTGTATGCAGACATATTATTTCAACTGTTTCAACTGTTAGAAGTGTAACACATTTGAATTTATAAATTCAGTGGTATTCGCCTTTAAGTGCAAGAAGGTTTATTTATTAAGGAGTTTGAGAATATGGTAAATGGACTTGCATTTATATAACGCTTTTCTAGTCTTCCGACCACTCAAAGCGCTTTACACTACATGTCAGTTAGATCGATTTTTTGACGGCTCACAGGGTTTCGTCGTATGCCAGATGGACTGTAGGCTACACCATTTTACTGAAGTGACAGCAAACCAGCAGCTTTCTCCGGGGTAGGAAATTCATGTGGTGGTCTCTATAGTCTTACTCGCCAAAGACTAAATCTACACACACTCCTCAGAGCGGCCCGTACATTAGGCCATATTTATCCTAATCCAGATGTGTGGTTGTCAAATTTGGGAGCGGTGAAATATTTCAGCATTGGACGAATGCTGTTTTGTAACGATATGACTAATAGGTAAAAGTGTGATTGTGTCTGTGGCTGAAAACAGGTGAGGTGTGTGTTACTATCTCTCCCTCATCAGGCCAAGTGTGAGCCACGAGAGGGTTCAACTATGACACAGTCTTGTGATCTTTCTGCTGATGTCATTGTTATCAATCTGAATAGCAGAGCAAGGCACTGACACTGACTGTAAACAACGTGATCAAATTTTTTAAAGCTTGTGCTACAATTGATTTTTTCACACCCTGTAATTGATACCTGGAACTGCTTAATGAAGTAAATCTTGATGTCCGTCACCACTGTGTTTTAGTAAGATGTTTTAAAAGACTGAACACAGACAGGTGTAGAGACTGGTTACAGGTTTTACACTGGTTCCCTGATCATGACTGAGACTTAGATGAGATAATGAAGCCTTCTTGTGTATTGAGTCATGGTTTTAATGATTTGATAATGTGTGAAATAGATTTATAAAGGTCAACAGACTTTGGTTAGTCACTACTGATGGATTTGTAAATATACCGTTTTCTCTTACATTTGCTGTAATCTGTTTGACCGATCGATGAACCACATAAGTGGTCAGTGTTATCGAACCTTCCACAGTGTTACTGAACTTCAACCCTGCTCTTTCCACATGCGTCCTAGCAGGGAACTGCTGTTGACACACCCTCAGAAACACACACACTCACAGTTGTCACAACGCCCAGTTCTTGGTAGGATGCAATGTGCAGGATAACACGTTTCACACCCCTGTCCTCTCCTTACACATTTCATCCCATGTTGGCCATGTAAAGTCAATCATCCATCTGTCAAATACCCTCTAATCACACAACAAAGAAAAATACTCACATTTTATTGTAGATGTTTTTGGCACCCATGAAACAAGAGCAGCAAATAAGAAACTTGAAACAAGTGAAACTAAAGCCAGGGTCCACCTGCTGATTGCACATGTTTTGAATACCTGACCCCGAATCAGGAAAGGGTAAAGTAAGAGTGAATGAATATCAAATATTTGGTGCGTGAGACCAAATGTTGAGCTCTGGGTGTTACCAGTGTGGTTCGTATCAGTGTAGGTGTGATAAACCACGTCAGGCTCCACAGGTCGACTGACTGACTGGCTGACCCTTCTCATCTGCTATGTAACCGGAGACCGGGAGTTATGAAAGCTTTTTCTAGAACTAAGGTCACCTGTAGAGCTGCTGCCTTTGATGCTCTGCTGTATCTTTGCTGTTATTTATTTACTAAAATCCAGGAGAGATCCCCAACTACATGGTGTGCATTATTGATATACAAAAGGTAGCAAAGAGTCACACTTCAGGGGGAAGTAGATAGGTAATATTGCCTTCAGGAAGGAACTGAATTTGCAACTGTGCCAAAATCAGTATCAATATTTGAGATGTTGAGATGAGATTATCACAAATAGCATTTTACCGTT
This sequence comes from Hozukius guyotensis, assembly GCA_916700995.1. NCBI lineage: Eukaryota > Metazoa > Chordata > Actinopteri > Perciformes > Sebastidae > Hozukius > Hozukius guyotensis. The sequence continues at coordinate 29,903 of CAKALU010002171.1, read as the reverse complement.
TGGCCTAAGGGAAGTAAAGACCAGAGTGAAAGGGTAACCTCGGTCTTTTTCAACCTGGACCCTATTTTGTCAAGTTTTTGTTAAAGATGTTCTGATACCATTTTTTCATTCCCGATATCAATTCCGATACCTGAACTTGCGGTATCAGCCAATACTGTTAAAAAAACTATTATTATTATTATTATCAATAATAATAAACAACAGCTGTTTACTACTGACCATGTATGGAGGTGATATGATTACTATCTTTGAATTTTCCATTGTGAAATATTGCCAAATGGCTGACATTTTCCTCGCTCTGACTACCATTACACTCTCCACTTGCACCGCACTGTTGTTGTTTGCTGTCGTCATGTGACAAACTACCTGCAGTCAGTACTTCTTTGCTGCTCAGTAGTTGCCAGTGGCAGCCATGATACATCCAGGGCAACAGCACAGTGAAGGCTACTGTTTTGGAGCGGCGAAGAAGAATTGATTTCCGGTTAAAAAGTTGATTTTTTTCTGGGTTAATAAATGATGGTATCTGATCAGTGCAGAGACTGGTGTACTCGTCGATACCCGATACCGAATTTTGGGCAGTATCGGACACATTTCCGATACTGGTATCGGTATCGGAACAACTGTAGTATTTTTCATGCGTTTTCCTACGAATGTCCAGCAACACGTGACACACGTGTCAATTTCCGCTCCAGTCTTTTCAAAATAAAACGACTTAGTTAGGCTTAGGAAAAGATTGACTTGGTTAGGCTTAGTCAACAAAACTACTTAGTTAGGTTTAGGAAAAGATCGCTGTTTGGGTTAAAATAACTCCGGAAGTACTGTAACTTAAATAACACCGGTCTTCTGAGCAAAAGTCTAGTCTTTTTTGACCCACCCATCCACCCCGACCTCCTCCCTACACTGCGTTCGCTGCTCTCTCTACTTCCCAGTTCACAATTACGATTCACGATTACATTCGAATTGATTTTATGCTGACCATCACAAAACAAATGTGAAATTGGTGTCTATGTACACAAATCGATACATTCAATTTCGTGACTATTTCACAAACTGCTGTGCGACTGGGCAAATCGGGAAATAAAGACCAGAGTGAAAGGGTAACTTCGGTATTTTTCAACCTGGAACTTTCAACCTAACCCTATTTTCCCATGTTTATGTGTGTAACTGACTAATAGCAACAACAGTTTTCGGAAATTGGCAAAAACAAGCACTTTTAGTGGACGTAACGTTACATTGATGCCGCTCGCTTGCCCTCGCAGCGGCTGCCGGTTACAGCGTTCTCCCTCAATACTGGACCAGTTTCAAAAATGGTTGTCCCCATTAGTCACTTAAACACAAAAACATGACGAAATAGGATCCAGGTTGAAAAATACCAAAGTTACCCTTTAGATAACTGCCTGGCTTCAGAGTGCTGCCTACGTGTCGCTGTCATCATCCTTTGATCACAAAATCTGGACTTCACAAACCAACCATGACCAAGTGTGCTTACATAGTGGCTGCCCAGAGGGCAACACCAACTCGGCCTTTGCCCTAAAAATAACTCCTCCACCTTTAGTCCCAACTCTCTCCCTATCACCAGTCATAAAACACACAGTAATAAAATGCAATGATAGAAACCCACACACACCCTGAAGAGAAGGAGATGAAACAATCTTTAAATTGTCGTTTTTATTTCACCTCTAAGCACAAAACATCATTATCAATAAATGACAAGAAAAGGAAATGAATACAAATAGGCTTCATGCACAAAGTGAATTCGGACAGACACCTAAATCTACATTATACTTCACATTGTTCAGGGAAGAGATTGATTTACACTCTAGGTAGAGATTATCAGTGTATGATGCCAGTTGTGTTCTGGATAATATTATACAATTGCTTTATTTTTAGATTGTTTTGCCATGACAATGGTCAAATATTAATTTTGCGGTTGAAAAAGTTCATTGGTGTTTTTATTTGGTTTATTGGTTTAATCTTTAAGCCTTGAGGGACAAGGGAAGGGATCCTGGATGATGAGCAAGCTTAGAAATGAAAATTAGGGCTCTCAAAGTTAGCATTATAATTGTTTTAACGCCACTAATTTCTTTAACGCATTAACGCAACTTGCGATTTTCAAGTTGTAGCGGGCTCAGTTTTAAAGCTAGAGTGAAGATACTGGTATCATATGAAATTAGAAAACCTAAAGAATTCATCGGTACAAACCATGTCATACTAGCTTGTTGCGAAGGAGGCTAAATAATGCTCCAAATTGCTAAATTATGTCAAGGAAAAACTGTCATGGCCATTTTCAAAGGGGTCCCTTGACCTCTGACATCAAGATACGTGAATGAAAATGGGTTCTCTGGGTACCCACGAGTCTCCCCTTTACAGACATGCCCACTTTATGATAATCACATGCAGTTTTGGGGCAAGTCTTAGTCAAGTCAGCACACTGACACTCTGACAGCTGTTGTTGCCTGTTGGGCTGCAGTTTGCTATTTTTTATGCTAAATGCAGTACCTGTGAGGGTTTCTGGACAATATTTGTCATTGTTTATTGTTGTTAATTGATTTCTAATTATAAATATATACATATATTTGCATAAAGCAAGCATATTTGCCCACTCCCATGTTGCTAGTAAATACTTGACAAATCTCCCTTTAAGGTACATTTTGAACAGATAAGAAATATGTGATTCATTTGTGATTAATCACAATTAACTGTGGACATTCATGCGATTAATCGTGATTAAATAATTCAATCGATTGACAGCCCTACTTAAAATAGCTAATCTGACAATTGTCCTCTGTGTTATATGTATGCAGTGTTGTGTCAGTGTGGCACACCCATCCAGCCCCTCTATCCTTCACCTTTGCCTCACCCCACCCACTAGTTATTTCCATATCTGTCCTGCTCAGCCCTTCAACCCTGGGTTTAACCCTCTTTTACATCAGATCAGCCCACAACCCCATGATGCCATAAAATGTCAACCCAATTCCATCTTTTGGTTTCTCTTCCTCCCCACCAGCTTAACTTTGGGATCACAACAAATAGTAACAAAATGCACCAGGCTCAAACTGCAGTCTGGTCTAATGTACTACCCACATTCAGCTCCTTCTTCATGTGTTTTTAATTGTTGAAGCATCCTGGTTAACTGGTTGTCCATCATGCCAACTTCAATTGTCACAGATTTGAGACAAATTTTCTCTTACTGTAATCACAACCAAACTCAGTCCCCCTGTTGCCCTCAAAATCTATTTTATTCCTCTTCCCCACATTCATTTAAATCATCCACCCACATTGTCCTCCCTCCTCCTCCTCTACCAGCGGAGACTGACTATAGTTTCTGTGTTGTGATGGTACCAGGCCACATCGCCACCCCACTCTAAACATCTCCTTTGTTTTTTTTTTGTGTCTCATTCTTTTGTTTTTCGTCCTAGTGGGACAGAACACTCCTTATGTTTTCCTCCTTGACCCTGATCTCCTCTGTAAAACAGGATCATTCAGTCACTCCCCCCAACGCCCTCTTCTCGTTTTCCTAATTTGAGTTGTGATTCACGGATACAGAAACACGGTAACCTAGCAAAAACCTTAAAACTATTCTCCTGTGTCATGAGAGGGGAAGTTGAAGATTTTATGAATTTATAATTCTGAGTCAATAATCTACCTAAACAGCCAATATCATGGACAAAGGAGGAATGACATGATTGAGGTTTGCCTTTTAAAATGACAACAAAAAGGATTTTTGCAGGTTTAAAGCCTGGGTAAAGTAAAAATACATACAGTATGTCTTCTGTTTGTCACACCACAGAACAATGTGTTATTAACCACCCGGCCAAATTTGACTGATTAAAAAAATTGGCATGTATATAAAATTAGGTTTTAAAATTGTGAAAAATTAAGCAGTATTTTCTGCTCTGAAACGCTGCGGGCGTGTCTGCTGAAGGTGCTGAAACCACGGCCAATCACGCGTGAGGGTTGATTACATATGTACAGTTACAATATATACAACACTTCTTGTTGGCCATCTCACTGCTTCGTGCTACTTTTGCAGATGAGAGTTGAGACTTCAGCCGGCTAACCGGTTTAGCCCTATGCTAACTTGAGTGGGGAGGCGTGTCCTATGTGAAAGGCCCTTTAGGGTTCTAGATGAAACCTTTGGAATATGAAAGGGGTTCTTGTTAGCACCCTGAGAAGGTGGAAAGGTTCTGGATAAAACCATTACACCATAGAAGAGTTCTCTGTAGAACCTCGCATAGGGGGGTTCTGGGTGGAACCTTTCACAGATGGTTATGTGTATAACCCTTTATGTTGGGTTCTAGGTAGAACCCTCTGAAAGGGTTCCAGGTGGAACCTTTATAAAAGGATCTACCAGGAACCAAAAATTGGTTTTCCTATGAGGACAAGCCAAAGAACCCTATATGGTTCTAGTTATCCCTTTTATTTCTAAGAGTGTAGCTGTAACTGGCGTTTGAGTGGGAGAACCACTGACGCTATGCACTGTAGTTTGTATATAGTCTTAGGGGAGGGGCAATGTAAGGATGGCTCCAGTGCGTCATCGAGTCGGACTTTAAGATGTTTGTTGTGAATGAATGTTGTGTAAGCTCGTTGAATGCTTTTAATCACACTATACTGTCAGCTGGAGCAGTATAATAAAAAGTCTTTATCATTATCCCTCCTCATACTGTTGTCAATAGGTATCATTCTCGACATGACAATGGCTCGACGTAAGGTGAGAGTAATGTCAACAGCACAGGCATACCACCCATTGTCTCGGCTTAGGCCTGAAGTGTGTACACAGGCACTCCTAAATCAACAGAAACACAGATGAAAGCCAACAATTAGTTACCGAACTCCCTGCGTTCAGTGTTTACTTAACAACTAGAAAATTAACCTGCTAGTCATTTGTTCTTTAGCTTTCTGGCTTTTACATTCAGGCTATAACGTAATGTGTCAGAGCAGGTGACTGAGCTGATCGCAGTATGAAAGAAAAAGATGGTGAGATGGAGAGGAGTGTGAGTCAGAGAGGAAAGGAGTATGTGGGATTAACTAAGACCTCACCTCCCTTTGGATGCTGTTGATTGTTGCCATGGCAGTCTTTACCTGAGTCATGAGTTATATTAAGATACATATCTATACATTACCTGGGCTTTGGGTATCGGCCAATACCGAGGACTGATCTGATACCAGTGTTTGATTAATAAGCTGTAATAAGCTTGACTTCAATATTGCTTACCTATTTGTAAAACAAAATGTAACAAATAAATACATAGATATAAATTTGCTGAATTGTTATTTACTGTTAAAATAATAATCGTACACCAGCAACTTGGTAAAAGAAATTTTCAAATTAACAGGAATTACAATTCAAGTGTAAACCTTTCAATGCAGCAAATTGGTCAAAACTTAAACAGGAATTAAAATTCCAGTGTATAATGTACGAGACGAATCCACAATCTAGCGCCGCCGCCATTACTGCGGTGGCGAGTCCTGGTGACTCTACTGTCTGCTAACCATGTTAACTGGTGACTTTCAGCCGAAAGCGTCCGTGGTTGCTCGTAGTAACTTAGGTAAATGGTTGGCGTAGATAATAAACACAGATGAGTATGTATTTAAAATGGATTAAAGCCAAATTGAAGGCTTTTACGAGGACATCTACATGTTCTGTTTGTGTTTTCAACAGCTGCCGTCACTAAGAACAACCACGACGCATTCGGCTGAGAGTCAGTTAACACGTTTAGCAGACACTTTGTATGTGTAAAGCTAACTGTAGAGCTACTAAGCAACTATTATATTCAGTGTACTTCAGTCAGTGTTGAATGTCTTTGCATCAGTAAAGAGGAACTCCCATAGTGTACCTGTGACTGCTGTTCCTCTTTGGTTACACAGTTGTCATGTTTAGCAAATGTCATCAAGAGTGTTGTTAGATGTTTTGATACGATGGCTCAGTGCAGCTGGTTTTTATATGTAGCTGTTATTCTGGTACGTAAGGTGTAAGTTCTGTAGTAAATTGTTTGTCTACATCCTGAAGATTACAGTTGAATGCATCTGCACAGATAACACAAGTGGGTTTATACACTGCTTTTGCTATATCAGTGCGCATGTTTTCAAATATGCAACAGAATATGTGGCATTCACTCTGGTTCATTTACCTGCATATAAGATGCTGGCTGGGTGAAACATTGTTAATACTAAAAGGGGAAAATTGTTTTCTTCAATTATCACAAAAGTTTTCAGAAATTCACAATTTGTATCCATCAATAATCCTTTGTCGCAAAGGAGGCTAAATAACGCTCCAAATTTACGCAATATTTTGGCGAGGAAAAACTGTCATGGACATTTTCAAAATGGTCCCTTGACCTCTGACTTCAAGATATGTGAATGAAAATGGGTTCTATGGGTACCCACAAGTCTCCCCTTTACAGACATGCCCACTTTATGATAATCACATGCAGTTTGGGGCAAGTCATAGTCAAGTCAGCACACTGACACACTGACAGCTGTTGTTGCCTGTTGAGCTTGAGTTTGCCATGTTATGATTTGAGCATATTTTTTATGTTAAATGCAGTTTCTGGTTTCTGGACAATATTTGTCATTGTTTTGTGGTGTTCATTGATTTCCAATAATAAATATATACATATATTTGCATAAAGCAAGCATATTTGTCCACTCCCATGTTGATAAGAGTATTAAATACTTAACAAATCTCCCTTTAAGATACATTTTGAACAGATGAAAAAAATGTGAGATTAATTTGCAATTAACTATGGACAATCATGCGATTAATCGCAATTAAATATTTTAATCCATTGACAGCCCTAATTCAAACCTACATCAAACTGAGGTGAGAATAATTGTTGTGGTTTCAGTGTGCCACTTCTATGCTGTTTCACACCAGAAACCCATCAGGAGGATGTGGTTTTGTTTGTTTGTTTCAGGTAAATGACATATATGGTTCCGTACCAATAAAACCCCATTGCCCGTTGTGATATTTATAGACAGGTTATAAATCACTAGATCTGGCAGCGTGACACGTTTCTAGTGCCTTCCTCAGATGTAGAAAATTAACTGTGATCTTTGTCAACCTGCTACATTAAATAATGGATAAACATGTTGTGTTCGCTGCAACTGTGTCAATGTAGGAAAGGATACATTTCTCTCCATAGTGTGTATTTGAATTAACCTCCACTGACACAATATACATGTTTTAGAGGGTGAGAGGGGCAATATTATTATAATATATTATATATATTAAGTAATTTGTCTTTTTAATCTCTGAAACCAAACAGTGCCCTTCATTGTTTTTGTTAAAAGGTCATAAAGTCATATAACTATAAAAGAAAGCACACACTAAGGCCATTGCTGACCTACTTCCTGTCTTGGTTATTCCTAGTCAGGTATGTGAGTACAACAAAACTTTGCTGTCCCACTGGATGAACAGGTGGAGGAACACCGCGTACACATGGTGCTGTGGCTTTGAATTTCCCTAATGAGCTTTGTTTCTTTTTCAGTCACTTACCTTTCCTGCTCCACTACAAGCTGAAATGAATCCCTGTCTACATAATATGTAAAACCTTACAAGTTGCTCCAAGTTCACCAGCAGCTCCTTGTTTTACCTTTCCTTTTATGTGCAGAGATATATTTCATCTCCTGTACTTTTTTATATGCTACAGAGATGGCCTCTGTCAGCTGCCATGTGATACATTCAAAGGTGACTGCTGACACATTTTTAGTGTCTGTTATCTTAGAATGTGAATATTACAACCGGTTCAGTTAACGTGTGGTTAACATTTAGCCCCATTTAAACCTTAAGTAGTCACATTTTTACAGAACTAGAAAACTCATCAGGCTTTTCTCTGATTGAAAATAACGATGAGAAGTTGCCATCGAGACGGCAAAACAAGATATCTTTAGGTTCGTGAAGCAAAAGTTTCCCTTAGGCTCTGAAGGGTGGTTCAATAGCAGAAACCACCTTGTTTGAATGTCAAATACATCTAACTATAATGCGAGGAATCTCTGTCTGACGCGGCACGTGCAATAAATGTAAAATAAACAATCACATGGCGCTCTGTGCAGCAGCGTGGGGCGGGGCTTCAGGGTTCTGACTTGCGGCTCTGCAGTTCACTTTTGCTGCTGGATCCTTGATATAGCCTGCTAACGCTACATGGATGCTGGATAACGTTACGACCAAACTTTTCTTCACTACCCTGGAGTCAACGAGCACGAGCGGATAGCCAACACGTTGTCATCCCAATTCGTCACATACTGACGCTTTGTCAGACGGCTCGGCGTCGCTTTTTGGTCACAGAAAACACATGCTTAATGTTGTGAATTAAACAAAAACACTTGCTTAGGTTTAGGCAAAAAAAAACACTTAGTTAGGAAGTTAGTTTAGGAAAAAACATCATGGTTGGGCTCGAAATTACTACGTTTGTACAGTGAAAATGTGACTTGACCTTGTGAACACGGGGCATGAACGATCAGCTGATTGTAAAGTGAAAGTGAAACTTAACGCACGGGACACAAACAGCGACCTTCTGGATGAAAGCTGTGATGCCGGACCCATATTTATGTAACACCGTCAAAGCCTCGTAGAGTCAGCAGATTACTTTGGTAAAACAGATGTTTCCTAGTTAAGTTCTGCTTTCAACATTACATTTTTAAGTAACTTTACCTCCGTTTCTAAGAATTGCAACGAAAGAACTTGTACCCTCAAATCTCGGATCTGGCTCAATAATCCACATGACAGACATCTGATCAACCTTTTCTGTTTCTGTTTGCACTTAATGTTCCTCTTCTCAGAACCTGCTGACACCTTGTTCCCTTTAGCTAAGTCACACAATGTTACTAACAAACAAACAAAATCACAAACACACATGCACAGGCAAATATCAGTAGATGTACTTGATAAATTATCAACTATAATCAACTAATTGTTTCACCACTACCAACTATTACCATTAATAAGGCATGCACAGATTGATGCAAAGCAGGCAATATTCATTACAGATGACGTGACTGGAACAGAGAAACCAACAGTGAAATGGGCGAGGCAAATTAATAAACACCAGTCAGTGTTTTCAGTGCTTGATCCATCATGGCAGCCAGGTCTTCACCACACCACAAATGGACTATGATAGCGTTTTATAAGCTAACAGAGAATTCAAGTTTTTTTTTTATGTAAATGGGCTTTTGGAGAAAACCTATTTGGAAATATGAGACTAACATGTGCACTCAGTGTAATCCAGTGTATTAGAATCTGATTTTATCTACCTATGTTTTGTATGTGTTTGAAAGACTTTTAAAAATAGCAACTCTGAGCTGTGTATAATTACATGTCATGAATAAAAAAAGGAACAAGAACCGATCGTTGATCAGTATTGGTCTTACACTATTCATATTACAACTAACCTATAACTTAGGTTAATAATAGGTAATAGGTACTAAATTAACAAGACTGATACTGATTTTTTTCGTAGTTTTATTGTAAAATTAACCCTAGCATTGTACCACATTTACTCTTCTTACATATAAGGTCAGAAAAAGCTCATTTTAAGGACTGAAGAAACTAAAATTGTGTGTTCTGATGGGTTGATGTATATGGAGGCCCCCTTATTTGCATAATGAGGCAGAAATGCATAAAGAAATGTAAAAAGAAATGTGAAAAGAAATGTATAAAGAAAATAATACAGAAATAAATAAGTCTAAATAAGAGGTGAAATGCAAAGGAAAGATGGTAAATAAATACATACATTTAAAAATATATATAAAATAAATAATAAACAATAAATAAATGCAAAAATAAATAAAAGGGAAAATTTAACAAGAGTAAATAAATAAGGGAATTAATACAAAGATAAATAAATAAAGAAGCAAATCAAAATATATATTTATATCACATTTTATCAATTATTAATGGCTACATTTTTTTAAATATTATTCTTGCTACATTTAATGACATATTTATTTATTTATCGAGTCATTTTATTTATCGAGTCATTTATTTTAGATTTTGGCAGGTTCCGTCCTCCATAGATGTGAGCCATGTGATTGCAGTTTCCTTTTTACTTGTTTGTTTCCATTGTCAGCTCCTTGGAGAGTAAGCCTCTGTGTTGTGTGTTGTGTATCAGAGCGTTATGCAGTAGAGGGTGCTTATGTGGGGCGTGTGTACTGTCTGCATTCAAGAAAATGTACTTACAGGAGGTGCGTTGAGATTTGCACATATTTGCAGATGCAGAATTGTGAGGTGTGTGTTTGCAACGCCTGTGAATATAGGTATGAATATATTTGAAATGTCGGCAGATATTGACACATTTATAGTGAAGCTTTGCTGTGTAATCACAGTGAGTGGAACTGAGGTGGAGGATATTCACATTCCCAATACTGGCCACACCCCCCGAACGCACCACACCTGCAGAATTCCTTGATGGCTCAGAGGTCCGGTGACCTTTTGTTAAGCCAGTACAGTATGTATATAGTGGGACGAGCTTATTAAACATCAGAATCACACAATAGTCACAGCCTCACTCACGTAGGCCATGGCTGCTGCTGCTGCTGCTGATACAGAGGGTGTGTCAGCGTATTACTTTCACCACCATAAAGCTATCACACTGCTTGTTTTGGTGTGTGTGTGTGTGAGTACTTGCGTGAGTATGTGAGAGGCAGAGAAACAGGAAGTGTGTGTGTGTGTATGTGCTGGTAGCCTTTGCTGTGCTGCCCTGTGTGATTGTTTGGTATCAGTTCTGTATCACCATGTACAGTATCACCTATAACAACACTAAACAAATGACATACTGAATGTACACTGTGCTCATAACCTTTGTGATACTGGTATTGATTTCTTCTGCTCTTAAGCTACATTTGTTGTAGTTTGTTAATAGGTAATTTTATTGTAGCTTTAGCTCCTTTATTGTACTTGATGAACATTTTCCCAAAGATTTTGTAAAGTCAAATTTAGGGGTGTCATGATTTCAATTTTAAATAGAAAATCGATCAAAATGAGCTTTTGATTTCAACCTTTCAAAGTCAAAAACAGGATTGGCTATTCTCCCTTTTTTTCCGAAGGAAAACAAAAAAAGCAACACTTCAAAGACGACGCAGCGTAGCTCACCGGGAGCCTGCAGCTCAGCACTGTGAGAGACACTCTGTTGGAGTTGGAAATGACGGGGCAACAACAGAAATTATGTAAACAACAAACGCGTTGTTGCCAAAAAAACTACAGTTTGTTGGCTGCAGAAGATTTAGAGACTGCAGCAACCAGTGGAGCCCCACTTAAATCGGAAATCCAATTGAATCATGAGCTTAAAATCTAAAGTCAAAGTGAAGTGTGGATTTTGAGAATTGTGACACCCCTAATCAAATTTATACTAGGGCTGCCAATCGATTAAAATATTTAATCGTGATTAATCGCACATTTTTTATCTGTTCAAAATTTACATTAAAGGGAGATTTGTCAAGTATTTAATACTCTTATCAACATGGGAGTGGGAAAATATGCTTGCTTTATGTAAATGTCTGTATATATTTATTATTGGAAATCAATTAACAACATAAAACAATGACAAATATTGTCCAGAAACCCTCACAGGTACTGCATTTAGCATAAAAATATGCTCAAATCATAACATGGCAAACTGCAGCCCAACAGGCAACAACAGCTGTCAGTGTGTCAGTGTGCTGACTTGACTATGACTTGCCCCAAACTGCATGTGATTATCATAAAGTGGGCATGTCTGTAAAGGGGAGACTCGTGGGTACCCATAGAACCCATTTTCATTCACATATCTTGAGGTCAGAGGTCAAGGGACCTTTTATCTCACCAAAATTGAGCGTAAGTTTGGAGCGTTATTTAACCTCCTTCATAACAAGCTATAGCCCATTACAACCTAAAAATAGCAAGTTGCGTTAATGCGTTAAAGAAATCAGTGCCATTAAAATGAATTGGCGTTAAGGCGTTATTATCACGTTAACTTTGACAGCCCTATATTATTATTATTATTATTATTATTATTATTAATAATATTATTATTATTATTTTTATCTGTATAAACAACGTTCTACTGTCGATACCATAGACAAAGAAGAAGATCACAGTAAAGTGTCGATCTCATATTACTAGACAGAGTGAGCTTCAACATAAATGTATTCCTCTTCCAAGAAGGACGAGACAGTTTAATGGACCCTTTGTTTATTTCTTTTGTTTTTAGTACAGTGTGATAATGGGGGGGTGTAACGTTGCCTCTGAAGGTGTTAAATTGCCCAGGTGATGTTAGAAACAAACCATAGGGGAACTGTGTATGTGTGTAAGTGTGTGTGTTGCGTTTCATGTACGTGTGTGCTTGTGCATGTGTCTGAAAGCAACCAGCTGATAAATATTTCACTTGACTGATGGGAACTGACAGCCAGTGGCAGAGACAAAGGATGAACAGAGGCAGCCAATTGCAGATGAGAGAAGGGAGATGATAATGTTTCATTGTCACAGATGAAAGAGAAGCAGATATAGAAATATTTCACTGTTTCCTGTACCGCAGTGTGATAGCAGCAAATACAAGCATGAATCTAGTTCTCTGTGTGGGTGAGTGGTTTTATAAAGGAATACTTCACCCAAAATCTACTGTTTGTAGACTTGAAAGGTGGTTTTAACTGGCTCAATCACAGAGGGCAGCAGCTGTACTTGGGTTCATGTCAGTTACAATGGATTCCAATATTAATCTATGGAGGATGGAACCTGCCAAAATAAAAAACAAATGAATAAATAAATAACTTAATAGATAAATAAATATGTCATTAAAGGTAGCAAAAATAATATTACAAATTAATGAAGCCATTAATTCATTAATTGATCAAATGTGACATAAATTGATATTTCTGTTTAAATTTGCTTCTGTATCTATCTTTGTATTAATGATCTTATTTATTTATTCTTCTGTTTGATTTTCTCTTTTATTTATTTATGTATTTATTAATTTTTAAATGTATTTATTTATTTTTGCATTCATTTATTTATTAGCAGACACCGTTTAGCTAACTAGCATATAGTCATGCACACTGACCCCACACACATTGAATGACAGCCCCTTCATTAGCATAATGAGGTAGAAATGTAAAAAGAAATGTATAAAGAAAAGAATACAGAAATAAATAAGTTTGGGGAAATAAATGCAAAGGGAAAGTCGTGCAGAAATAAATAAATAAATACACATATTTAAAAATAAATATTAAATAAATGCAAAAAAATAAATAAAAATACATGCAAAAATAAATAAACAAATTAAAAAATTCATGAAAATAAATACATAAATACATAAAAGGGAAAATTGAACAGAAGAGTAAATAAATAAGGAAACTAATACAAAGATAAATAAGCAAATTAAAACAGAAATATCAATTTATGTCAAATTTGATCAATTAATTAATTGTTACATTTATTTTTAATATTATTTTAGCTGAAGTTAATTACATATTTACTTATCGAGTCATTTATTTTTATTTTGGCAGGTTCCATCCTACTATTCATATTAGTTTCATGGCAAAAAGTACCTAAATGTCCACTTTTCAAACTTTTCCTGCAGTATAATCCACTCCTCCGCTGTCTGTCTGCCCATACAGTATGCTCATTATATTTCGTTATGTATTTATAACAATCATATCTTCTCCAACATATGGCTAGATTCACTGCTTCCATTTGTAACTGGAGCATTGAGCTGCTTATATCTTGCCTGACCAGTGTAAACAGTTAACCACAATAGTGACAACAGGAAACTGTGTCATAGTCATATATTGGTGAACTGCTGAGTGGAATAGGCGTGTTTTCTGGGTAAAACTGGTTCACCACAGGTAACCATTGTCATTAACACGCTTTGCTTCACATTGTAAAATGCAACTCAACAGAAATGTTTTGGTTTTGGCTAATTTAATTCGGAGATTGTCGGTTCAACAAAGTTCAGGTAGTCTGTTATCTATAATTTTTGTTCTTTTTTTCTTTACATGAATACAGATCTGCTTGTAGAAGCATTTACATCCTCCTATAACTAATTATTTGCATCAAGATTTTGTGATCTGTGATGCTGTGCCCTTATAAATCTACAGCAGGGTGTGTGTGTGAGGCAGCCACAGTTGCCACTTCCTTTAGTTGTCAGGGTAAGTGACTGTGTAAAAGCCACTAATGATTCATTCAAATAGACCCACAGCACCCTTCCAGTCAGTGGAAAGATTTGATTAGGAAAACAGTCTCAATAAAGCACCTCTTGCATTTTCCCACATAGTGATGGAGAGGTGATGGACGGCACATTTTTCTCCTCAGCTGTTACATTTCGGCCCACGTGGCCTTCTTTCCAGCTGCAGCCCATGTTGCTGAGTGCCTTTTTAATGAGGATCATGAAGAACTAGTGTATGGGCCACCGTTGCAGTGTGGACCAAGTGTATTCTGTCATTTCTTCTCTAAACCAATCATAGACTCATTATATAGTGGACTATATAGTGAGTTTGCCATTTTGTAGTGCTGTCCGAATGTATAGTGAGATTTATTATACCCTATAGAGTTGACTCAGAGTATCCCACAATGCATCATGAAAGGTAGTGGACAACGATGGCCACTAACCGAGCACTATATACCATCATGCATTGCACTGAAGGAAAAATGGCAGACGGACGTGAGACGAAAGAGCAGCGCGATTGAGAGATTGAGTTGCAGAGTAAAAATGTTATATTTAATGTGAGCAGAGCAGCACACATGACCACAAAGTACTTTGTCTTTATTAATTTGTGAAAATATGCTTATTGCCCCCACATTCACAACGGCCGTTAATTCTTACCTTTCACAATAAAAGCCCTAGACATATACGCTGCGTTACTGCTTACCAAGGGGAACTTAAATTCACTCAGAGCATTTCGCTAACAGACAACTCAACAAAATAGCTTACAATATGTATTTATCACACACAAAAATACATGTCAGTACCCAGTATTTATTATGGATGGTCTACCAGCAATGACGTAATGAGAAAATGACCTGAGTAGTGTCCGAAAGTGTTTTTGCATTTTGCAGCTGAGCTCACTATATAGTCCTCTACATAGAACTCCCTTGATAATGAGTAGGGAGTAGTGAATGTGTGAATGATTTCAGACATAGCCATAGATTGTGTTATTTAGATGTATTCTAGAAACTATGGTCTTGGATTTCTTACCATTCTTCATATTAACTCACATCTTAAAAACATTAAAAGCAACTAAACATCATCATGTCAGATCAATGATTGATGATCAGTGTGCGGTGTTTTGCCCATTTACCTGTGGAAGTGGTGACAGAAACACCAGTTTCAAGTGTTTGTCAGTTCAAAAGGTCCAAAGATTGAAGATTGTAAATGTTAAGTGTTCAGGTAACGTGACGTGGGGCTTTAATCATTTAGTATATAACATGGTGATGAGGCTGTTACATTCAACAGAGAAGAGCAAAGGGCAGTCCCTATAGAAAAAAATGGACCATGTGACTCTACACACACACACACACACACACACACACACACACACACACACAGATCTTGCACACACACACACACACACACACACACACACACACAGATCTTGCTTATTTGATAGGCATTATAGAGTGCTACATAAATGAGTCCTAAAACTCGGAAATGAGTTAGCATTTTAGCACTTCCGGTTCCCTCGTCTGGAAGTCAATGGGTTTTTAGTTAGATGCCTGAAATAAGGTCTGTGGTTAACACAAGCTGAAGAGATTTTAACGTTTTGTTCTACGACATAAAATACATCAATAAATATCCCACTCGTGAATTTTGAAGCCTTTATGTGTCTTAAAAAAGGCGGTTGCTAACAAGTGGCTAAATGAGACTACTAAACGTCATCACACCGACTCATCCGCCTTTACAGCCGCATTGTGTATACTCACGTTTATGCGACTGTGGTGTAGTTCGTTTATAGCCTAACGTTAGCTTTTTACTTCTGGTGATTGCATTCACTCTTCTAAAAGTGGTGTTCATTTGTGGAGATTATCTTGCTGAACAAAAAGTGTAAGTATCAAAAATGTGTGTTTGCCATTGGCTCTTTGTCGAAGGAACCAGGGCGATGCCAACTTCCTGGTTGCCCTACAAAAATACGTCATCTCTGCACCACTCTGTATAACCGGTCGTCGACCTGTCTATCTATGACTTTTCTAAAATTACATGAAATTGGAAAAGGCTCAAGAGTCTCGATACCTCTTTAACCACCTGTCAGTGGTTAAAGTCTCTGTTTCTGTCTTGCTTGTCTTTAGACTCTGAGAGAGAGGAGGAAGGCCAGCGAGCAGAAAGAAGGACAGACAGCAGAAAAGACGACAGACAATAAGGTGAAAGAGGAGGACGAGGAGGACGAGAATGATGCGTATAACCGCTGCAGCTCTGTGGACCTGGACAAGGTATGTGTATGTGTGTGTGTGTGTGTGTGTGTTCACTGATCACATGGAGAGAGTGCATTCCTTCATACAGTATCTCTTTGTGTGTATCAGGGCTCCAGACAAAACGTGACCTAAATTTTATAACAAGGAGTACCAGTGTGACTTGCAAATATTATTAGTTATTATTATTAGTGTGTCCCGTCCACACTGACACGCCCCTTGGTGTCACTTTATTTTCGGCATTAGAACCACTCTAGTTACCCTTGGCGTCACTTTTGGATTAGGCAACAAAACCACTATAGTTAGGTTTAGCAAAGAACTACATGGTTGGGCTTAAAACTACTACGTTTGTACAGTGAAAATTAAACTGAACGTTGTGAACACGGGACACGAACAGCGGTCTCCTGGATAAAAGCCTTGTGTTTGTTGGACCCATCCCCTTCCCCTCCCGCCCGCCCGGTGTCTCTCTTTTGGCTTTTTAAACTACGTCATCACACTCCCGGCGTACTTTCTCAGAGCGTTTACCGTTGCCGCAGATGGGTTTACATTGTAACGCCTGGTGCGTTTCATACTGACGCTAAAGGGTGCGTTGTGTGGTGGTAACACACGCCAACGTCCGTGACGAAGCCTCAGTATTTGACGTGCTGGGAATGAAGTACCTTTAAAGGAGTAGCCCACAAGACTCATGCGCACAATTTATCATGCGGTGTCTATATTTAAAAAGCACTATTTCCCTTAATGATTTTTTTTCGCTAAAAGACTGATTTAATAATAAATAATAAAACTTCACTTTGTGACTGTTATTTTAAATAAAACAGCACATTATTTCTGTAAATTGTAACTAGTAATACAGTCAAGATGGAAAAAATATGGATGTGTTGCATGCCGATTGAGTGCTCCTGGTGGGAAAAGTTAGTGTGGAGCGGGGCCCTGTTTATGTATGTTTGTTGAAATTGTTCACGGTTACATCATGCTCTTGACTGGAATGAGAGTGACCAAACAAGAGAAGACCGAGCATGTGTGTATGTGCTGGTGATGTGGGGGTAGAAGAAGAGTGAACAGTCATCAGGTTATTCACCCTGCCTCGTTCCAAAACTGTCCCTGTTTGTTAGCAGACTCTAAAGCTCTCACACTGCCAGACAAGAGCATGTACAAACACACAGATGTATTAAACACCTAACCATAACTTAAACCTTAAAGGGACTCAATGGAAGAATCCTAAATTGCTCGTTAACAGTGACACCTGTGGCCGCTAAGTCGACAGTCAGCGTCCTGTTGCTCGCACTCGTGCTTTCGTTCGCACTACGTAGATGAGAGCGAGCATCAGTCAAAACAGTGAGGTGACGTTTGTTGGGGTTAGCGGACTCCATTTCTATCCGTTAGCTGTGGTTGCACACTGTTAGCCCTGTAGCGGAGCTGAAAATAAAGGCACTCGCGAGCGCGCGCGACGTCAGATCCGTTAGATTTCCCCGCATTCTTCACATTAAAAGCAGGCTACAGGCTGATAGAGGAAACCCAGAAAGTCGTGGAAGGTCTCATCTTTTTGGTTTGGTTACAACCTAATCACACATTGGCAATAAAAAACAATTAAAACATGTATATGCATGTAAAAACTTACATACAGTCCCTTTATTACTAAACCCATTACCAACCTAAAGTCATTACCCCTTATATGAATGTTTCCTGTCTATTCTTGTGTGAACAGTTCATCTTTGTTAGTATAAAACCCACATAATAGTCATGCACATATTCATTTGATTGAGCAGTTTGACAAGCGTTGTTCTACTCTGCAGCTGTATCAGCATACCAGGTCCACAGCACATTGTGATGACAGATTCAACCAGTCCGTCTTGCTCACTCTGTTGCCAGGCATCAGTGTGTTGGCTGTTCACATTGTAAACCAGACATTGACTGGGCCTCGTAAACGCTTCACAGTGTTTCTGTCTTTACAGCTACGCCGAATCGTTCAGTTGTTCCAATAACACTGACGAACATATCCCCAGTCTGAGTGTTATGCTGTAAAATAAATGATGCGCCTCCGACACTCCCATCACAGAGCTCCACTGTGGTTTGATTTCAAATAAATCTATGTGTCAGATACATGAGGCATTTGTTTTAGTCGGGCTGCAGTGCTGGGAGTGTCACTACTCCTGTCATGTGCTGTCCTGCCTGGTAATTAAAAAAAAACAGACATGAACTACTGCGCATCATAAAAATGTTTTGATAAACTTATATAATGTGATGTATGTGTGTATAGTATATATATATATTTATATTCACACCAACTGTTTGGATGTGATCCGGCTCTCGCTGAAGTAGCCGCCTTGTTCAGTTAGACCTTAAGGTTTTATAACACTGTCTTGTTGACACAGTCCACTTGATGTAGGTACACAGTGCAGAGACGAACTGGTAAAGCAGGAATCTCACATTATTTAGATACTCACCTGTCCTTTTGAATCGAGCATCAGGCCAGTTGAGTGTGTGTGTGTGTGTCTTAACCACATTTTCTTGGAGCCGTCTAACACTCAGGAATGTGAGGCACGGTTTCACAAATGCATATGGCCCAGTTTCTTTTGTATATTGTCAACTGTTCATTTTAGATGCAAGCATTCTTATTTTTGTTCTAATGAGCAAACTTCATCTGTTACGATACGATACGATACAACTTTGTTGTGAGTTTGCACTGAAATTCATTTTGCATCCATAGGCAGCTCAATTTGAGAAAAAGTACACATACAATAGATATACTGTTACCATAAACAAACAGACAAGTAAGACCCATCAGACAAAAAACAAAACACATCACAATTATTCATACATAACCCATTACAAAATTACCATCTGTCCTCTGGATTTACATCTCCTTAGCAGCACATTTATTATTATTTAGCAACAAGATGGACTGATGAACAAAAGCGTTCTTCAGCCGTTGGCCACCAGCCCGCTGGTCTGACAGCTGGCTACTTAGCTAGCTTGTTAATTCCGCCATGCTGTCATACAACACTGGTTACAGGATTTTCCACAATGTTTTCTTCAACATAGTTAACAGTGTGAATTAATACAGAATTAGTTAACACTTCATAATAACCATCATTTATAAATGGTAAATCGATAGTTAAACTCAGTCAATAGTTATTTTACTGTTAACAAACAATGAAATGATAATTAATAATGTTTACTTATTATTAGTAATGCTATAATTAATTAATTAGATGATTATAATGGTATTTTAACAGTTTATTGTTGCACACATTATAACATTTTATATACTAAGTATTTGTTAATGATTACTAAATGATTTGTAAACCTTAAAGAAATTGTTTATAAGCATTATATACATAGATGGACCAGATATTTGTAACACTTTGTTAATGGTTCATAATTGGTTTGTAAACCGTCTATAAACATTATTTGGATGGCTATTATAAAGTTGTAACTGGTGATTATAATATCTTGTTAAATGGTTAATAAATACTTTGTAAAGCATCTATAAACATTATTTAGATAGATAGTTAACAGTTTATCAATGGATAATATTTGGTTTCTGGTCCATCTATTTATGTAATGTTTATAGATGTTTTACAAACAATTTCTTAAATGTTTACAAATCATTTGGTAATTATTAACAAATTCTTAATGTAGTATATAAAATGTTATCTGTGCAACAAAAAAACTGATAATAAATATTTTTCTAATTTAATCAGAATGTAATTGTTTATCGTCTCTTATCAGCTATTATATAATATAATTTATAAACTAATTATTTCATATTACACTAACTAATGATAAATAATAGCATTACTAATAATTACTAAGCAATATTAATTATCATTGCATTGTTTGTTAACAGTAAAATAATTATTAACTAAGTTTAATTAACTATCAACTTACCATTTATAAATGATGGTTATTAGAAAGTGTTACCGAGAATTAATAATAGAATATTTAGTAAGCTACAGTATAAATGACATTATATCCATGTGGTGTTTGTCATGTGACCTGCCAGTGAGTTTCAATTTAAGAGTCATTATCTTGATGATGGTGGAATTAACTTACTTCTTCCACCTTGTTTCAAACTACTTGTTTGTGGGAAGTAACCTTGTCACAAGTCTGCTTATCTTCACCATGTGACAGGCGATTTCACTTCTCCTTTTTTATTTTTGAATATACAAGACGTCTTGTAGAGATGAACGTTTTCTCTCAGTCTAATAACAGATGGAGTACAGACAAGTTGACTAGCAGCTGATAAACATACATTTCCCGCTCGACAAATTTTAACATAAAACCCAGAGTTCCCCAGCATGAATATCTGGCAGCTTACAGCTTGTAAGGTACCAACAACTAAATTTTAGCTCAGGGAGTAGCAGTGATTTATATTACACCACCATACTACACCTACAGGTATTAGTCTCAAATACTCATCACTAAAAATGAGTCAATGTACTTTATTTAACGTGACCTCTGACCTCAAGATATGTGAATGAAAACTGGCTTTACAGACATGACCACTTTATGATAATCACATGCAGTTTGGGGAAAGTCATAGTCAAATCAGCACACTGACACACTGACAGCTGTTGTTGCCTGTTGGGCTGCAGTTTGCCATATTATGATTTGAGCATATTTTTTATGCTAAATGCAGTACCTGTGAGGGTTTCTGGACAATATTTGTCATTGTTTTTGTGTTGTTAATTGATTTCCAGTAATAAATCTATACATACATTTGCATAAAGCAAGCATATTTACCCACTCGCATTGTTGATAAGAGTATTAAATACTTGTCAGATCTCCCTTTAAGGTACATTTTGAACAGATAAAAAAATGTGCAAGTAATATGCGATTTATTGCAATTAAATATTTGAATCTATTGACAGCCCTAATTACAATTTTGATTGTACAGACAACACAGCTTTAGCTCAAGGAGTAGCAGTGCTTCATATTACGCTACCATACAACACCTGCAGCTATTAGTCTCAAATTCTCATCACTAAAAATGAAAATCAGTGTACTTTATTTATAGTGATACATACTATATACATTCATTCACTGAGCTCTGTACTTACGCCTGCAATTTGAGAAAGTAGTTTTGTGTGCAAAGCTGCTTTAAAAAATATGTTGAAATTACGTATAAATTAAGTTTATTTAACATTTTTTAAGTATTTTTTTTTTTTTTACTGACTGGTTATTTTTGTTGTAGCCTTATGCGTGTACTGCACAGCATTACTTACCATCCAAACAAAAACACAATAAGATCCATTTATGGTATCATTTTGTCCTGATTGAACGGAGGTAATAAAGGACAGAGGTGGGTGTTACGAGGCAATTCTCTGATGTTGATAACTTGTAAACCCTAAAGTGATGTGACGGGTAGCTGAACAGTCAGTGCCATCAAAAGGGCCACCGCATGCTAAACTGTCAGTGTGAGTGAATGTATTTATGATTGGTGTGGAAGTGGAGATGTCAGACACAGTCGTGTGGTAGATTTCACAGCTGAGGATAGGCCATCTTTGGATTTCTTTATGTCTAAATGAGGGCATGAGATAAACACGTTATCAATTAGGAGCCGGCGGTAACCTGCAATTACTTTTAATCAGCTAGGTAATCAAACTGAGGTAACTGTGTCAGTCCGTGCCTGATACGAATTTCCTCAGAGGGGTGTCATAAGAGAGACACCATCACCTGGGCAACAATCATCATTTCCCAAATAATAAACACTAATTAGAAGGGCAAGAGTTGGAATCATATGATGCTTCAGGGGTTTAAAGTGTCAACTGTCTGCTTTAATGGGATCTCTTCTACCCTGCTCATGGTTTTACTGTACTCCACTATCATATGGATATTACAAAACTGACCACAGATCAGTGTGGAACTTGACTCTACTACAGTATCTTCATTGTTCATCCACACCAGAGCTGCATGTCTCTCACATGTGGCTGTAAGCACGAGGAGCTTGTAAAAAGCTTGTGAAGGTAGTTCACTCTCTGGTCTTTGGACTCAGAACCTTCATCATTACTGACACAAACACCAAACATACAAGCAGTCACTTCCTGTTTTGACAAGTCTTCCAGCAGCTCATCAGTTTTTAACTCTCTGCTGCCAGCTGCTGGAGGCAACAGTGTTTCTGTTAAAACACACTGGTCCGGGAGCTTTCTCCTGCACAGTCACTTTTACCTGTATAGAACATGTTTGACTCATTTCTCATTGGTTGTATCTCTGCAGGATCTGGTGGACTGGCGGAAGCCCCTGGCATGGCAGGTAGGCCACCTCGGAGAGAAATATGATGCGTGGGTTCACCAGCCGGTCGACAGACCGATCAGACTGTTTGGAAACCCCTTAATGGAGGCCAGCACCAAGACTTCCTGGTAAGAAACCCTCACAGGTACTGCATTTAGCATAAAGAATATGCTCAAATCATAACATGGCAAACTCAAGCAGGCAACAACAGCTGTCAGTGTGTCAGTGTGCTGACTTGACTATGACTTGCCCCAAACTGCATGTGATTATCATAAAGTGGACACGTCTGTAAAAAAATGTGCGCAAGTTTGGAGCGTTATTTAGCCTCCTTCCTTTTTTTAGTTTCATATGATGCCAGTATCTTCACTCTAGCTTTAAAACTGAGCCTGCTACAACCTAAAAATCGCAAGTTGCATATAAGAGTATTGTACTGATATCCACTCCTAGATAATTTACAGTGTACATGAACGGTGGTCTCAAAGAAGGGGTACTTGAGCTCATCTGAATGGGCTGTGGGAGGTACGTCTGACAAAAAAGTTTGGGTACAAACGGTTGTCGTCAGTGATTCCTAAGCCTGTTTTAAGTTCAACAAGCGGCTACACTGGAGCAGCTGGTTGTTTCAAGAGCAGCTTCAGATAGACTGAGGTTCCTGCACCTCTGACCACTAGGCTGCATGTCCCTCAATATGATATGATATGATAGAAAATAGAAAACAAATGTGGCAGAAAGGACATTTCTTCTTCTAAAAAGGGTTGGGAGTACGATCATAATGCTATATGCTCTCTTACTACAGGTACTGGGTACCAGTGGTGTGGCTTCCTATCGTCTTCTATTACAGTTGGTACTGCTACACCACCCTGGCAAAGGGCACCACCAGGCTAGACCTCACTTCAGGTAACACACACACACACATGCTTGCCTGCACACACAGCTATATCATGCATGCTGACATTATGAACACATAAGCACCAAAGACTTTTGCACACTTTAATTTTCATTTGCACGTCCACATTCAACCATAAAATACAACATGTTTGTTGTCATCATTTTCATGTCCAGTTAATGTGTGTATGTCTATGTCAATATCTGCGTGTGTTCCCAGACTTCTCTATCCCGATCCATAAGTACATTTTCCCACTGCTCTTTCTGATGGGCTGGTTCTTGTGGTCGTTCATCGAGTACTGCATCCATCGCTTTGTCTTTCACATGAAACCACCAGCCCATAACTACTACCTCATCACGATACACTTCCTCCTGCACGGACAGCACCACAAGGTACACACACACTGCCACTGACGGACGGGGCAGATCTCAGGATCATAAAACTGGTTTAATCATAAACTCCTGTTTGTTTATTATGTCTACTTTATGGCATAATTAATGATTAATTCTTTAGTGCTGGTAATGAATACCTTTCTCTCTTTTCGACATAGTTTTTGAGTGTTATCAACTGTTATAATTGACATTGATCATCTATGATTCCCTTAAAGAGGACCTATTGTGCTTATTTTTAGATGCATACAGGTTTCTACTAGAACATGTTTACATGCTTTAATGTTAAAAAAAACACCTTTATTTTCCTTATAGCGGCTGTGCTACAGCCCCTCTTTTCACCCTCTGTCTGAAACGCTCTGTTTGAGCTCCTTTGACGTGCACAAAAAAACGATATAATGCACTAAAGGAAAGGGAAAAAACATAATAGGTTCTCTTTAGAATAAACATGCTTTTTTGCTTTTGAAAAACTACATATGGTATTGTCAACTTCTGTTAATGAATTCCTCCTTTTAACCTTTTTTTTTTAC
The DNA here is from genome assembly GCA_916700995.1 of Hozukius guyotensis. Lineage (NCBI taxonomy): Eukaryota > Metazoa > Chordata > Actinopteri > Perciformes > Sebastidae > Hozukius > Hozukius guyotensis. The sequence goes on along the minus strand of CAKALU010002171.1, from coordinate 5,495 downwards.
AAGTTTCTATCTGTTGCTTCTACAGCATCACGTCTCAGTGTATGATGTCTGTCTCCACAGTCTCCGTTTGACGGCTCTCGGCTGGTCTTCCCCCCCGGCTTGGCCTCCTTAGTGGTGGGAACTTTCTATCTGACCCTCTGCAGCACGCTCCCAGAGATCCTCGGGACATCCGTGTTCGTCGGAGGACTGTGCGGCTACGTCGTGTACGACATGATCCACTACTACCTTCACTACGGTTCGCCAAAGAGAGGCTCGTATATGTACAGCCTGAAGGCCTACCACGTCAAACACCACTTTGAGCACCAGAGAGCAGGTGAGCACTGGAAACCTGACATTTGATATACTAAAGCCTTGTTTCCTCCGCAGGAACTTTACCCCAGAACTAAGAACCTTTTTAGGAACTCATTGCGTTTCGACCGCAGGGACCAGAGTCTAAGTTAAGTGCCGGGGACATTTTATGAGGCCTCTTTACCCCTCAAAAAGGCCCTGCTTGGGGGAACCTTTTAGTTCCTGGAAAAGTAGTTCCCGGGACTAAAAGTCCCGGGAACTTTTGTGGAAACCCAGCTATACAGGGTGTAGACCAATCAATCAATCAATCAATCAATCAATCAACATTTATTTGTATAGCCCTTTACAATAACCAAAAGGTACCCAAAGTGCTTCACATTAACATAAAAAAATAACAGGAATAGAAAACACAACATATAAAATCATAAAAAGGTACATAAAAAGCACAGGGAAAATGTCACAGCGCTACTAGGTATTAAAAGCCAATCTAAATATAAAAGTCTTGAGCTCCAATTTAAAAAGTACTAGGTCAGTGACAGTGCGTATATCAGGGGGTAACTTGTTCCATAGTTTAGGAGCAGCGACAGCAAAAGCACGATCACCCCACAGCTTATACCTCGACCTCGGGACTTCTAAAAAAAGTTGACCCGATGACCGCAAAGCCCTGTTATGCTCACGGAGAGTTAAAATCTCGGACAAATAAGGTGGGGCAAGGCCGTTAATGGCTTTAACAAACAAACATCAAGAGCTTAAAATCGATTCTAAAGCGAACTGGAAGCCAGTAGAGCGAGTAAAGTACGGGGGTAATGTGTTCACGTCTGGAAGTGTTAGTTAAAAAGCGAGCAGCAGAATTTTGCACAAGTTGCAGGCGCGTGTGGGAAGACTGGTTGAGACCAACATACAGTACAATAGTCAAGTCTCCAGCTAATAAAGGCGTGAATTGCATTCTCAAGATCGTGCCGATCGAGGAAGGGCTTTACTTTAGTTGGAGGACGAAGCTGGAAAAAGCTCATTTGAACAACAGAGTTAATCTGTTTATCAAATTTCAAACAGCTGTGAAATGTCACCCCCAGGTTTTTTACAGTTGGTTTGAAATAAGAAGCCAGAGCACCAAAGCTTGAGACTGCAACATTAGTCATGCACGAATTACCAAACATAATGCATTCAGTTTTACCTTCATTTAAATGAAGGAAATTTTGTGACAGCCACTGCTTTATGTCACTAATACAGTTCAACAGACAGTCCAGTGCATCACTTCCATTAGGCTTCATAGGTAGATAGATGAAGACCAAGAAAGAGCCTATTAGATTTTAAGGTTTGATTCTTCTTGCTTCTGTTTTTGTCTGATCTATCTAATGTAATATGTATTTCTCCTTCCAGGTTTTGGAATCACCTCCACGTTCTGGGATCACCCCTTCAACACAGTCATCCCTGATGAGAAATTCTAACACAAAAACGGCTCTCCTGAAGGGCCACAGGACTAATCAACCACCCTCCCTAGCAACCAGCCCACATGCTATAACCACCCTGACACCCGTAGTTCAATCTCTGCAGCCATAGCTTTCACAGCCAAGGAGGAAGTTCCACTTCTGAGGTCTCCTGGGCCACTGCAACTAATCCATACTCTATCAGCCTTGCTTTTTGATTCCAGCCAGCAACACAGTCTTTGCCTGACCTTGGTCATGTGGGTGTGTGTGTGTGTGTGTGTGTGTGTGTGTGTGTGTGTGTGTGTGTGTTGACCAATCCACACTGTGATCATTCCTGCACTGTTATGTGCCATTTTTTAAATAACCAACCTCTACTACTACGGTCAACTTTACCGCACTGACATCACCAGCCAAGTCATCGGAGGTGGGCCACGGAGCGAAAGAGACACACGCACATGAACAGACACACAAACAAGCATGTGCACAGTATATATTTTGATTGATGTGGTTTAACTCAATTTGAAGGAATTACAGGATTCTTCTATAGCCATAGAATACTGTAGAGCACATTCAAAATTACGCTGAAGAAACTCAAAAAATACAAACGAAAATACCAAATACACGCTCTTTTCCTGGTTCCTAAAAATTTGCCACCAGCACGAGGGCGTGGTCACACATACGCGAAATTCACATCGTGTGAATTTCAGTTTTGGTGAACTTTGACTGGCAAAGTAGCTATTATTTTAGGAAAGTTACAGTTAATATGCGTATAAGTTTGAGAACCACTGATTTAGACCCACATTGACCAATGGAATTGTGCACACACTAGGGCTGACCCGAATGCCTCGAAGCTTCAACTGTTGCCATGGTATTCAACCTCCAAATCACTATTCGAATGCTTCGTTTTTTAAACTTTAAAAAAAAAAAAAAAAAATTATATATAAGTATGTAATAATAATGTATGCTTCCCTAAATAACCCATGAAATAAGGAACATTCCCACAACATTATTGATTATTGATTATTATTAGTTATTCTCAGACGGATATCGCTGTGTGTTATGTGTAGAGGTGTGCGTGTGTGTACAGTAGTGCGGCAGCGGTGCTGAAACGGGGGAGATGAAGACAAACAGACAGATGAACAACACGCACCACGCTGCTCCACGCAGCTTCGAATACCTTTGAATATTTCTCACCGAAGATTTGAATCCCAAAAAACAGTATTCTGGACAGCCCTAGCACACACACACACACACACACACACACACACACACACACACACACACACATTTTGTCCTAGCTTCCCTCAGAGGATGACAGAGGGAAAAGGAAGTGATATGTGGTCAGTGAATGTGGAAAACAGAGAAGGACGGGGATGTGATGTGTGATGGAGAGAGAGAGTGTGTGTAGAGACTGAGTGAGAGAGAGAGCCCACAAACTGGTCAGGAAAGAAACTTTATCATTATCCTCCCTCCGCACTATCTGAAGCTTGAACATTCCTTATCACTACTTCTCTTTTTGCCGTCGGCCACTAAGGTACCCTGCTATGCTGCTACCCTCCGTTACACTGCAGGTTTGTAACAGTCAACACAAGTTCCCTCCACCATGTTTGGCCTCACATTGTAGTTTTTGGAAACTGCTGTGAACAGAGAGCGTTCGGTTTCAGATATTTGAACATGCTGAGATCCATTTGGCAGTTTAGATCTAATTTATTAATCATCAGCAAAGCTGCAGAAGTGAAATTATACTGTAGGGCACTAATGCAATGTATTGTTAATGTCCTAAATGTTTGAAACCACTGTGGAGATATATTTTTGCAAAGTCGTTTGTAATATTTCCTCCGTTTTCTTTTCGCTATTATTGATACAACATAGATGTAGAAAACATATTTTGTAAGATGCTTTATACAGAAGAGGAGACTCTTTAATCGCAGCAGCTTTACGTTGTCAGAGTGAGCAGATGTTTTCTTATTGGTCAGACATTAAGGAAACATTTGGATGTAAAGATAGATGGATGTAGAGTGTTGTCATGGTTTCAGAGGGACAGAGCTGAAGGCATGAGGCCAGCCTGTCAGACTTCCTGCTGTGGGAATCTCGGGGTTAAAGGTCACAGGAGGGACAAGAGTGGGTTTATTTTCTCCAAGAAAAAATATTTTCAAAATGTATTTCAACAAAGACGAAGCAGATCTCGAAGTCTTTGGAAGACGAAGGTGAAAAATGTTTCACTCCATCCATTTAAAGCCACTGTTTTTAGTTTTTAGTGGCCCTGCAGATCCCAGCAGGATGACGATGGATGATCCATCTGACTGGACAGCAGGAGGTCTTGATAGCGACTGGCGGATCCTCAAAATGTCTCCTCTAAACAACAACACTGACAACTAAAGCAGAACAAACTTAATTATAATTAAAACCCTTTTCATAAATAGGTAGTGAGAATTTACTACAACTGCAGAAAATCATTTTTTATCCACTTTTCTAGTTTGAAGAAAGACTCCCACTTACATAATATATATGTACATACATTCTTACATGTGTAAAATAACATGCAAAATCTATTTCAGACTATTCTAATATTTTTTGAAGAAGAGTAAAATGATAATAATGCAGTGAAATAATTCCATTTGCATTGCTTTTTTTCTTAATACTCAGTGCAGCAATAATAATTAAGTCTTCAGGTAAACCTTAACCTTGGCTGTGTCACCAAAACCATTTATATAAAACCATAACACTGTCTGTCTCACGCTGCACACAGTCCACTTGATAATGAATGTTAACAGCATCATGAAGGAAGAATTCTGACTTTGATATAATGACTATGTACCACAAAAACATTGCTTCAGAAAGAACCAAATATTATTTTTGATGTCGGTATGATGGCGATAGTGACGACCAAAATACGAATGATGATGATGATGAGCGTAATAATGCATACTGATTGTGACGTCTGCTTGGCAAAGTGAAACGATTGCACCTGTTGGAATGAAGTACATACAGATCTTATTTATGTATATTTATATGATAGAGATGAAAGACAACAGCTCGTACGCCTTGATTCTGACAAGTGAACTTTTTCCTTGTGCTAAATTATGCAGCATAAAATAATATTTCCTAAATCTGTTTACTATAATATCTTATAACTTTTATTTTGGAATTTTAAATTGTCTATGCAAATGCAAACGTATTTGTAAATAAATGTCTGTATATTTCTGACGTCGGTCTGTCTTGTACTTTTTGTTTGAACACTGTTTGTTATTCATTTTTAGGAGCACTCTAACTGTTTTACATTGATTTGGTTTCAAGGGGGAGTTCTACTCAACATCTGAAAGCAGTTATATAATGTCTTCTGTGGGTCTGGAGGAAGAAATGTGATGATGTCAGAGTGACGCTACCTCCATCTCAGCTTGGGCTTTTAGAGACTTTTTTTTTACAGAAAGCCTACTTTACACACTGGGCATGGAGTTACTGCTACCGCAGGGCCATCTAGTGGCTGTTGTCAAAAAAGCACCGGAGTTTCGCCTCTTTGCTTCTATACTCTTTAAGTAGGTGCCAGCATTTTTGGGTCTTGATGCACGTGGGAGAAATTAGGGGCTCAATAAGGAAAGGCCCTTTGGCCTGCTGACTTATTTTTCACTCTGGGGACAGACAGGAGCCCTGTACTCTGAGAGTGGAGAGTCCTGATTGCAGTATAAGGTTTAAGTAGATCAGACAAGTAGGAAGGAGCATGCCCATTTACAATTTTATAGGTCATCAGACATACACATATGTGTGTATATATATATAAAT
>CAKALU010002162.1:0-11734 GCA_916700995.1 Hozukius guyotensis | reverse complement strand
CGGTCTCGGCAGATGGCCGCCCGCCCGACGCCCGGTTCTGCTCCAGGTTTCTTCCCAGTAATCGGGGAGTTTTTCCTGGCCACAGCGCGCTTGGTGGATACTGTTGGGTCTCTAAACTATGGTGTACGGTCATAGACCTGCTCTATATATAAAGCGTCTTGAGATAACTTCTGTTGTGATTTGACGCTATACAAAAAAATAAATTGAATTGAATTGTTGACGTGCTTTTTTTTTTACGCCGACCGGTCAGTCTCACATGGCCAGCAGCTCCTCACAGCTCCAAAAACGTGGGCGTAAATTTCCAAATAGACGTATTTGGATAAAGTGATCACATATTGGGAATCTAAATGGTTACTGTCTCACCTGAAAAACAGTTTTTTTGGCAAGTAAATGATGATAAATTCGACGATGCTAAGCAAAGTAACTTCCAGTCTAAGGTGAATAACACTTAAAGCTTAAATTCATAGCAAGCTAACAGACTCACGTCTAACAAACTCCTTCTACTTGGAAGTATTATAAGTTCTTACTATACATCCATGCTCCTACCAAACAACTTCCTGTGATTGGCACTCTTCAGCCTCCATACAACAACAACAAGTAGAAAATCAGCCGACTGATAGAGCATATTAGTGTGACTCCTGCGCTGATTAGTAATCAGCGGCTCTGTCAGAGGTGTGTTCTCGCTCTCTGCTTCGCAGACTGAAGTTCAGTTCAGTTCCTCTCACAGTGAACTGACACATTATCTGCCTCTTTCAGCATTTATTAGCAGATGGAATTTATAATTGCTATATAAGCAAGATAGACGGTTTAATTTAGGCCATCCCTGGCATCTAGACTTTTAGTAGGAACTGGTTGTACAAGCAGTGATTGTGTCACAGTTTACACACATTGCGAGTGATCAATATTAGTTAATGAGTAATGTAATGACATGGAGATAATCCAGGTATGTGTGGAGATGATGGACTTGAACCGAACACTAATTTCACTTTTTTGAGTTAGTAAATTATATTAGGCCTACAGTTAATTTATTATTATATAACTGGTTCTCAACTGATGCTTCACTAACTTTTATCTATTAGCAACTCTTGATGCCTCCGCACCTGCGACAGCATTATGTTTTCAGGTTGTCCGTACGTACGTATGTCTGTCCGGTCCATTCTCGTGAACGCGATATCTAAACTGATTAGACTTTGGCGGTCAAAGGTCAAGGGGACCTTATGTCCGTCCCATTCTCTTGATATCTCAGAGCGCCATAGAGCGAATTTCTTCAAATCTGGTACAAATGTCCACTTGGACTCAAGGATGAACTGATTAGATTTTGGAGGTCAAAGATCAAGGTCACTGTGACCTCACATTACTGTGACCATAACTCAAGAATTCATATGCTAATTATGCTAATTTCTCACAAATGTCTAATAGGATAAAAAGATGAAGTGATGACATTTACAAACATGGATGTAAACTGCAACTTGATTGGTTGGCGGAGGCATACAAGCAAAAGGCGTTAATTGTAGTTTGGTTATTTTGTATATGAAGTAGTATTTTAAAGTAGAATATTTTTAGTTAGTTTGTTGTAGGATGGATGTAAGCCATTCACAGCACGATAGGCAAGTACTAGTGTATTGAATCAGATTCAAGCAGCCACCAGTAGCCATAGCAGGGTGTGGAGGAGCAGGGTAGAGTGGGAGAACTTGGGTATATAGATGTAGCACTGTATAGGGCAAGTTTATGTCTCCCTGTATATTCCCTAGAGGTTCCTTTAGCAGTCCTCAGATTATCATTCCATCAGGGTCTACTTGAAACACTGATGAAGAGGGGTAATGCTCTCCAGTCAACACTTCTTCCCTGTTTCTAAGCAACTAATGATCCTCTGATGGTTTTTAATCCAGCTTGTGCTGGGGGGCAATTCAGTTTCCACAGAGATTGTTGATCATTCAAAGTTGATGTGAGGACTGACACAGAATTAAAGTTCTAGGACGAAAACACGGACAACTCCCAGACCGGACAACGCCGTGGTAGTGACCTGTCAATCACAAGGTAGCCACGCCCTAAAGCATACCCTGCTTTATGGTCTACTTGACTCTAAATGGGACCATAATTTACTAAATGAACATCATGCTGTATTGAAGAAGACTTGAAACTAGCGATTGAGACCATAAACTCATGCTTCAATGTTTACTGAGGTAATAAATCAGGTGAGAAGTAGGCTCATTTTCTCATAGACTTCTATACAATCAGAGGAGTCGCCCCCTGCTGGCTATTAGAAAGAATGCAGGTTTATGGCACTTCAGCATTGGCTTCACTTTTCAGACCCGGAGGTAGCCCACTGATCAGGCCCGTGTTGACACAAGTGCATCATGGGATGGACACAGTGTGTGTGTGCAGTATGTGTGTGTACATTAGTAACCAAACACCATCTGAGCACAACCCTGGGGCATCACACCCTCTCTCTCACACACACACACACACACACACATACACACACGCATACACACACGCACACACACACACAGCTTTAATGAGTGTGTTTCCACTCGACACAAATTTTTTTCCCCATAGTGTTTCCACAGGGTGATTTTTCCATGTACATGCACACACACACACACACACACAGACACACAAACACCTGAGATCGCCAGGTCGAAGGAAAAGAGAAGGTACAAAACAAACCTTTTGTTTTTTTACACTACTATACTACAATAATCACATACAATTCTGCACATATAGTAACTTTAATTGAATGGTTATATAGAATAAATATACAAAAAGCTACAGTCTGTGTTCAGTGCCAACAATACCTATAAGTACGGTTGGGGTTTCCGTCGTATTTTTTATCAAATCCGAATCCAGTACTGGATCCGCTTATGGAATCCAGTTCCTTTCAAATCCTTTATTGATATAATCTAAGGTTTAGAAACATTTGCAAGTTACAAAAGAGAGTTGAGTATCTAAAATCCAAATATTTGTCATCACCTTCTTTTCGCTAAGAAGACAGAAACACTGCAATTTTAGTAACAACCTGAAAATATAAAGGAACTGTTGATTGACACATTGAAATAACAGATGTAGACTATTTACCATGTTGCTAAGTTTAACATATTGATATGATATGACGTTTAGTGTCTTTTCCTTCACAAAGATCTCTGGCTGAGGCTGGCTAACATTAGGTACTGTACAGCTGATGTAATGTGCTACAGGTGACATTTGTCATGTTAACCAGTGAACGTGATGATCGGAGCCAGCTAAAAATGATAAGACCACTATAGATGTTTTCTACACGCCACATGTTTTTAATATTATCCCTTTAACTTTGCCTGCCAGTTTACTCTTGCAGTTGTAAATGCTGTTTCAGCCTTATTTTGGGTGGAAGTCTGTCATTGTGTGTGTGTGTACGTTTCTAAGGACTACAGCCATAGCATACACGTCAACCTCTTAAAGGTAAACCTCCAGTACATGCTCGCTCTAATAACCACAGCTGCCAAGATGAATCATGGATCTTGATTCCCGCCCTGGTTTTTCTCCCAGGACGTTACACCACCGCTTTGCTACATTATCCACAGAAAACGAGCCATCATACGAGTATCCTCCAGCCAAATTAGGAGAGGAGTCGAGTGTGACAGCTCCTTCTCGACGATTACCTAACTAAATACAACGTTGAGAATGAGCTCACTGACAAACAATCTGGTAAAATATGAGGGAAAATCTACACACATTACCTTGCAAATTGATAGATGCGTTCCAGATGGGAACATATATACTGTAAGGCTATCTTTGCTGAGTTATGGGGCCCATTATGACTATGGAAACTGGCATAAATCTGGAAGGTAATTGAAGTATCTTTCATACGAGATATAGATGAACGGGGGAACTGAAAGCATTCCCAGAGTCCCAAAGTCTTCTGGGAGACAAACAATACAGAAGGAGGGCATTGTTGCTCCACATATTAGTGGTGAAAACTCAAATATGTATACTTTGAGGTTCAAACTGTATATTAGGCTCAAAGCCCAGGAATCCAAAGGAGAAAATTACTGCTTTTTTGGCAAACAATGCTTTTCATCAACTTCAAATTGAATGGTTCGAGCCAAAATGTATCTCAAAAGAAACCAACACATGTTTATGTGACAAAAAGCATTAAGGTTTAAAATTGGAGAAAGAAAAACTGCTGGTCGGTCAGAAAAAAGTGAAACCCAGCTGCCTGAGCGATTCTGACCAGATTCCAGCCGAGATGACCAAAATGTTTGTTCTCTCTTTCACTCCAGGAACACTCTGACCCTTTTACCTGATTTCAAAGTAATAAAAAGTGCTGTATGTTTTCCCCGTGCTGGGATCTCACATCATTACCATTTCAAGTTTTCAAGGTGACGCAAACTTTCTTTTCCAGCTGGAGCATAGAATGTATTCTTTTTTTTTTTGTTTTCATTGCCTTGTCTGATTTTCCAGAGAGCAATGGCATTGGCAATGTACTGGTTCTCAAACAATGTGCTTGAAACGCAGGCTGCGGCTTGCTTTTTCTCTTTGGTTACTGAAAGTTAGAAATGTGTCTGAATGCGAGACTGAATGCTCACAGCGAAAGGTGTCACTTTGGATCAGACTGATGATAAATCAGCAGTGTCGGCTCTCTTAGCAATCACTGCTCACTCCTCGATAACGAAAGTCTACGAAAGACTTGTATAAATTTATCTTCGGTAACACGTCCCACTGCTGAGACACATGTCAGTCTTACAATATGAAGCAGCTGAGATGGCAATCATTCAATTCAACTCCCATCACTAACACTCTTCAAGAAGCTAAGAGGCCATGTAAATGGATAATAACTCAGCCGGGTGCCGTCGTGCACCGTTTATCTTCTGTGGGGGTGGAGAGACAATCAATTATGGCATCATTGAAGAACTCTGTTGACTGATGTATAACCAGGTGATTCCTGAATCTCGGCTTACTGGAGGCTCAACATCGAAATAACCGAAGGTTTCCCTTTCCTTTTTGGTAGAAGCTAGAGGCTGCCTCCACCGCCAAGTCCCCCCATAAGTCCTGGAGCACTTTCTCCAATGAATACACAAAGACAAAACTGATATTATACCTCTCGTCCAACTCCTGGTAACACAAACAAGCTGACCCGCCAAATGTCTTGTTTATATTTTCACTGTCTGATATTCCCCCATAGAGGGGACAAAATATGCCTCTATGAAAAAGGGCAACAACAAAATAACTGATATACAAACACATTAAATCCAACACATAAGGGATTAAGTCAAATATATATTATAAACCACAAATCATCCAGAGAAAACATTAAACATGAAAAACTATTATATAGAAAAATACATAGAAAATGGGCCAAAATAATATTACTTGCCCAAATTTGTTGGTAATATAGGCATGTTCAGACTAACAGTATAGGCCAGAAATGTATTGATATTGATTGACATATGAGAGGAAAACATTTGATACAGTCCAGCATGTCTTCAAACCAGTTTATTATTCTAATTTTAATATAAAAACAACCCCCATAACGTCATCTATAAATGTATTTTTTGGCACACATAAAGCAGCTGGGACGTCTCTGTAAGGACAACTCTTTTAAACTGAAATTGCTTTAGAAATAAGGGTTCTCTGTCATCTTGATTTCCATCTATTTTCGCTCCACTCTTTCACACTTTGAGCTGCCAAAGCGGAGTCACAGTGGGAGAATGATTTATATATTTCCATACAAACAGATTTACTTTCTCTTGTCTTCATTCAGCCTCTCAGGAAATTGTATTTTTGTTTCATCTTTTGTGTTCAAACTCTCCCAGGCTGCTGTGTGTGTGTGTTTGGGAAAGTAAGTCATTGTAATTCAAGTCAGTAGGTTGGTGCAAATTATACTTCCACCACAGATTGAAGGTTTAAGGATGGATTACGGCAGTCACTTTGCTGCTATCGAAGGCATTCCAGCGATTTCCTCAATTCAATTTCTTTTTATATCTCAGACTTCCATTCGAACTGGAAGGGAGCGGCTCCGTGTCGCTCTCGCTCTCCTCTTGGTGAGATTTATTCCCGTTGTCCCCCGCTCTGTGCTGACACTGTGCAGACCCACATCTGTGTTTTCTCAAACATTTGCTGGATGGAGGGAAGCCATTAAACATAAGCTCTGCTCACAAACAGCACCGGTTTCAGGAATCGCCAGTTGATGCTGAAAAGAAGGCTTTTATCTCCTCAGCTGAATGTTTTTGAGGCATAATGTCTCTGGCAGGAACCCGCTTATTACTGTTTCGTGCTGCGGAAGTGAGACAGACATTTAGGTCTTGGCTGCAGCTTGAATGTAAAAAGTGCAACAAAGATGTGCGTTGACTAAAGGTGTTGGTTTTATAAAGGTTTCATCAGCACGGAGGAATCCTTCAGTCAGAGGTTGAAACAGAAGTAAGGGTTTTCCTCTGACAACATCATTATCCGAGCACTGTGAGCTGATGATGTGTGAGCAGAGCCTTGTTCAGGTGTGTCCGATGGCCGCTCAGGTCTTTATTTCCTTCCTTCGTGTTTCAGACTTGTTTACTGAGCGGCTCCACATGGAAAAGCCTCAGAGCAAAGTCCACCAACACACAGCGAAGAATGACAAGAAATATGCCCCCCCTTTATTTCTGTTCCCTATATGTGTGTGTGTGTGTGTGTGTGTGTGTGTGTGTGTAGGGTACTTGTGAGTACTCCTGATTTATACATGTGTGCATTCCTATTTGCATTTGATACAGCACCTTAGGCACATTATTGCGTTACATAATGCATGAATTACGTGTGAGCACTTACTGTATACTGTCTGCAGTTGTGTGTGTGTGTGTGTGTGTGTGTGTGTGTGTGTGTGTGTTAATGTGTGTGTCTATTGTGTGCATTTGGTACATTTTATGCTGAATTTTGTGGATTTAAATAACATGTTTATGAATTATGATATTTCTACTTGCTGCAATATAACATTACAAAAAGACATCGGACAAATGGACAGAGTTAAAACATACAGACGTTAGTTCAAAACAGTTTGTATTGAACTGGGAGGTTGAGTTTGAGCCAGTGTTTGTGACGAGACATGTACGATTAGGTGAGGTGTGTTTGTGACAAGGATGGCTATTGGCTAATTAGTAAATATAAAGAAAAGCGGGAAATAGACGAGGTAGGGAGGATAGGACAGCGGGGGGCTGGACAGCAGGTGTCCTCCATGATTTTATTAAGAAAAGGAAAAGTGCGTTTTGTGGGAGTTGTCATGGTAGGCCACCCTCAGACACATTGATGGAGATCGATCCACTGCTGAATTTCCCATCGCCCCCAGACCCGTAGGAGGGAGCCGGTCCAATGTTGGGTGATGGAGATTTTTTTTTTCTTTCTTTCTTCCCATTTCTTTTGTTTAATATCTCTGTCCAACCAACCCAATCTCTGTCCTTATTATCTTATTTTATTTAATAATTTCTACCTCTGGGTTAGGAAGTCTAGCTTTCCCGCCCCAACACCGCCGTGCCAGCCTAGCCCACAAGTAAACCCAACATCTGCCAGCCACTAGACAGGGACCTGCGCATCAACTGCTGTAAAACTTGACTGTCTATATTTTAAAAAAATAATTTTTATTCTTAATTATTTGTGTTTTTAATATTATCACTATCCTTGTTATTGTATATACACACACACAAATATATACATATAATACATACGTACACATAAAAAACAAATAGATAAAATAACGGTAGCGTGGGAGATGAGTTATGAATTGAATGTAATGTAATGTCTCTCATTTGGCAGGGTAGGATTATATCAAATTGGATGGGACAACACAGCTAATATGAGAGCTTCTGGTTCTCCCATTTCCTACCACCAATCAATCAACATTGATTTCTTTGTATCATGACCACCATCACTCTGTAACCCAAGTAGTCATTTTGGAGCCTAAACCTAACCAAGCCTTAGCAATAGCAGTGTCAGATGATAAAACTGTTTTTTTTTTAATAAACTTTTTATTCAACTTTATTGCTGCAACTGTGATTTTTGGAAGGCATTGACTATGTAGTCCTGATGACGGGGGGCGTCAGATCAGAAAACACTTACTGATATACAGTATGTCAGTCTGGAGGGCAGTTACAGATGATGTATGTTAATTTAAAGAACTTGTTGGTTCCAAAGTTCACCAAAGAAGTTATAGATGTTGAACTATGAGGAAGCACCACACAGACTTCCTTCACCACCACGAGCAAATCTGCTGATCCCCGTAGTTCCATTGAATAGAAGTAATGCAAACATGTATCTAGACTGGACTCACTCTTTCTCATACACACCCTGACCATTCACGCTGACCAGTCTGTTAGAGAAAGCCTTTCCATTATGGCAGCTCTGATCTGACCACAGAGGACGGACAAAGAGAAGTGCAGGGGATTGTGGCTGGGTTTCCTTTTAGATGCTGCGTTCTTGTTTTTGTGCAGCACCTGCGGGCACAATGTCTGTTGCAATTCCAGTTCTGTATATTCCCCACATTTACAGGGATACTATGATAGTACTGTTGTACTTTATCTTTGTGGTCAGTGTTTGGACAGAGGTGGAGGTGCACAGCTACAGAGGGAAAAGCTGAGTGGTACAGACAAGTTGTGACCAGCTCGGCTCAGAAACACATTAAAAAGGAACCTCAGGAGTCAAAGAGCCTCAGGAACTTTACTCCGCGTGTTTGTTACAGGAGTACAGACACTTTTTTATTCGTAGAAGATAATGTTTCGCATTCTAAATCTGTGTTAGGAACCAAGCAGTGAGGCAACGAGGAAACAGGAGTTGTTGAAGTAGTTTATTTACCCAAAAAATAACAAAACATTATAAACCAAGAATTTAATAACTAGGTATATAAAAGAGGTTAAAGCAACATAACTATACTTATTACAGTACTACAACTAAACAAGGTGTTGACTATTACTATATAACTATTACTAAATACAAAGCAGAACTAACTAAACCCAAATCCCCCCCCATGACATGGCAGCACATGGTTTGGCCCAACGAATTGGCTCCAGGTTTTAACAGTCCTCAGCCTTCAGCCACGCCTTTTTCTCCACCTGGAAGACAGCTCCTCCCAACAGCCAAGGTAGCTCAAAACAAAGAAACAGATGATTAATATAACAAATAATAGTATGTGTGACCCTACAGTGTTAATGTGTGCGTCTAAACAACGTAAGGTTAAACGCAAATAAACAAATCGCACTAACTATGTGATGTTAACTATGTGATGTTAATTGTTCAGGTGTGGTTGGCTGCAAATTAAATGCACCTGTGTAGGAAGCAAACTAACGAGGTGAGAGAGAGTGAACTGGAATGATGTCACCCTGTGTGGCTGACTGTGACCATCACAATCTGTAAATATAAAGATGTAAAATATGTGAGATGTAAATGTGAATTCAGAATTTACAGTACGTCATTCTAACTCAGTCTAAACTGATAATCTGTAGCTTATTGGAAATAAATCCAGAGAAATATTGGATGGCTTGCCATGGAATTTGGTACACACGTTCATGGGCTCCAGAGGATGACTCTTGGTGATCCCCTGACTAAGTTTTCACCTATCCAGTGAAATCTACTAGATCAGGGTCAAGTCAAGTCAATTTTATTTATATAACCCAATACCACAAATCAAGAATTTACCCCTAGGGGCTTTAAAATCTGTACATGGCCTTGTGCCAATGGATGTATAATGCTTGTGCTTCGGTATCAGAGGCCGATGGGCGTGACAAAGTGACGGTATTTGATGACCTGAGCGGCCTGCAAACCCTGTTACACCCCGAAAGGCTGTTTGCTGATGCCCAGAAACTTCCTAAGTAAAGCAAAATAAGAAGAAAAGAGAAAATCCAGGCAGAGGGCTGCAGGATCTCTGTAGATACACGACAACACCACACACTGCTAGTGGGGCATAAGTGATGATTGAGAGGGATTATTTTTGTGTGAGTGTAAACATTGTTTTTTTTTTTTTTAGAAAATTCCAACATATTACTCCTTTAAACACCAACCTGTTAACATTTTCATCGTAAGCACTTTCACATGCTGATGTTAGTATTTAACTTAAAGCAACACGTGCCTAAGTACAGCCTCACAGAGCTGCTACAGTAGCATGGCTGTAAACGCTTTTCTTGTTATTGAATTGTTTGGTCATTGAAAAAGTGGAGGTTACCTTTGACGACTTTAGTGAGTCTTCTAAACCTAAATTAGTGCATATCTTGTTGGCTGTGCTGTACATCTTTCTTCCGTTTGTGCAGACTTTGCATGAGAACATTTTTAAGAGATGTAGGAGGGTATTAGGGGCTGGACAGCATACAAGCTAGAAAAATAGAGTAGAAGACAAATATGCACAAGAGATGAATGATCTAAAAAGTGACACAATGGTCGGGGTGTCATCCCTCATAATTGTCAAACAGGAGTTTCATCAGAAAGGCTGCTACAGACAGGTCATAAGCAACATTGGCTCTCTGTGCTGTGGGGGTGATGGGAGGCTCGGAGGGGGTTCGGATGCTTCTGGTGGGTTCCCTCCTCCGCCCCCCCGGGACGACCAGCCACCATCTGCTGGTAAGGTAACACCACCGGCGGGGGCCGAGTGTCCAGCTGGAGGGGGACACTGGAGACCAGCACAGCGAGTCCGAGGACAGACTCAGAGGCTGAAAGCCATTACACTTCATCAATAACAGCCTGCACTCCATGGGATTCATAGGATCATTGAAAAGTGAATCACTGCTAGGGTTTATTATATATTTTCATTTTGAATCAGCAGCTTAATCACAGTGTAGAAGCTAAATAAGGTCAACAGAGATGATTAATTAATGTTTTGGGGTGGATTTGCTCTCGCAAAGGAATTCTTTCACTTTACTTTGTTTATTCCAACTCTAAATTTCAACTAGTGTCAGCTGCTGAATGCTGATATTCATTTGTGGCGATATTTAAGTAAGAAAAGTATTCAGTGTTTCTCCAATAAGTTGTCTCTAAAACCACTTCGACACTTTTCTCACAGTTAATATTTGCTTTGTTTGTGTGAGTGTGAGAAAAACGGAGCCATCGGCATCTTACTGGGGAATTCATTAGTGCAGACGAAGGTCTTCTTTTGAGCCGCTATAAATCAGCATTGTGTAAACCAAGTATCTGAACAGAAATGAATGAAAAACCTCCGTGCGGCTTATTCGCTGGAGATGATACATGTGCATCATGGTGTAAAAGCCAAGGGTAAATCAGCATATATACAAACTCTGTCTGTAGTGCTCAGCAGTGAGTTTATCATTCCTTAGGGCTGGTATGTTTATGCCTTGACATATTCCTATTTGAATCTTTTATGCTACATGTAGTATATTTGTATAGAGACTTCAGTGTATGTGTGGTACTCTGACTTTAATTTCCTGTAATACCACACCAGGGTTCAGGTGTTTGTGGTTGCTTGGTAGAAAGATTATGGTGATTTTACTCTATCTTGAGTTCATTTTGAACCCCTTCACATCCTGTTTCCCCTTTCTTTTTGGAAAATGAATTATTTGCTTTCAATCAGGTTCAGGTTGCAGCCAACTAGCTAACAGTAGTTCTCTACAGTAACCCTTTGGTGTATTTTAGTAGTAGCCTTTACTATACAAACATCCCCCAAAAAAACTGCTAGTGGGTCAACAATATAACAACAATATATTGCAATATCAAATATCAAATGTTTATATATATAAAAAAAAAAAACATGAAGTCTCTCTCTCTCTCTCTCCACCAACTCTCTCTCTGTCTCAAT